>JAQIVZ010001818.1:0-27145 GCA_034700945.1 Arrhopalites spinosus
CACTCTGGACTAGTCCACGGTGGCTACCCGCCAGAGCCTAGGCCAGTAAAGGACCAGCCCCACTCTGGGCTACGACAAATATCTGTTATATTTGAAACGCTGTATAGTTGTCAACAAAAAGTTAAAAACGTTGTACCTTATCTCGTGAAATGACTGAATTTAAATACATGACGGTTTTCAAGTTGATTTAATGTTTTTGTGCAAAAGTAAAATGAGGACATTAAGTATTAAGTATTTAACTAATGGTAATTAAGTTTAGATAACGTTTGAAAATCAGAATATATGAGAAAATGGAGCTGAGGATCAGTTTTAAAATTGAACTGGTAGAATTTTTGAGCATGTAATTACGATACATGAAGGCATTAATATTAATTATTCACGAGGGTATCGTTCTACACTTTGTGAGAGTTCTCCAGTGTTTTTTGATATGAAAGTACCGGTCTTGAGTATCCCTCTCTCTCTCTCTTTCTTCGTGTGTTCTTTATAAGATATATGGGAAAAGGAAATACATACTTATGTCTACAATTTAAATTGAGAGAAAATTATTTTCTTTGATTGAGTTATGCCTGATTCGTTTTTAGTTATATAGCGCAATGCAGAGAGTAATAATAATGAAAATTTCATTGAAAAGTGTGTAATTAAGGTGCAAATACATTTCGTGCTCTTATAAAGATTTCAGAGTAACGGCCCATTAATTAAAATTTTATCCAAACCTCATTATTTTTTTTTGTCTTTTCTTGAATAACAGGGGCAGTTTGGACTCTCATCTCGCATCTCATAACACACCCGAAGTGACTCACAACTGTTCAACATGTGGGCAAAAGTTTAAGGAAAAGTCGAATTTGACGAACCATATGAAAATTCACACTGACAATCCCAAGAAATTTCCATGTGATTTTTGTAGTAGTGCTTTCTCCAAACGGGTCAATCTTCGTTACCACATGAAAAGAAAACATCCCGATGAGTGGAGTGCTGCCAATATAAATAATAGTGTTCCTAATAATATCAACAACAATAATAACAATAATACTCAAAAAAGTGGAATGTCAACTCAACAACAACCACCACTTTTACCACCACCACCCCCACCCTTCCAATCCTCAAATAATAATAACAGCAACATGTCTCATTTAATAAGTTCGCCTTTAAATTCATCAACGAAGACAACTACAACTCAATCAAATGATAAAGACAAACCACAGGGTTCTTTCAAGTGTGAGCACTGTGGACGGACTTTTCTTTTCAAAAATAATTTAAAAGCTCATCTCAGAACTCATACACGTGACAAGAAGTATACATGTGAAATTTGTGAAAAATCATTCATTTACAAGGAATCTCTCAAAAATCATATGCTCTTACATAGCAAGTAAGTATTTTATATTTTTCTTAACACATAAGTTTTATCTATTCGAATTCATTATTACATGAGTGTAATCTCAAAAAACGAAATTGTATTATGTAGATGAACAGAACTTGAGAGAATCATTGTCCCAATCATAATCAATTATCATTTTAGCTCTAAGCAGGACAATTGAGAAATTGACCATCTCATCGAATCGCTAATTAACCTTTTTTGTTTGTTTACTTTACAGTGAATTACCTTACCAGTGTGATGTGTGTGGTAAAAAATTTAGGGATCGTTCGAATCGTCGAAAGCATATCAAAAATGTACACAAATATATGTTTATGAATGGTGATGTAAATAATCCATCCGGAGCAACAACTCCAATGACCCCTTCAACGGTTAAAAATGGTGAAATTCCTAATCTCCCTCCTCCTCCACCCCCTCCAGTCTCAAATACAAAAAGAAAGGGTGGTGGACCATCGACAATTACTCAATTTAATGACTCAACAACAAGTCCACCCAAAAAGAAAAGAAACAAGAAAAATTCTATTGTAAATGATACTGGGATGGAGGGGGGAACGGAAGATATGAAGAATGTAAAAGTGAAATCAAATAGTCGAAAAAAATCAACAAATTCAGCTACTAAAACAAATACCAATCCAAGAAACAATAATAATAATAATAATAACAAGTCAGTAATTGTGTGTACTGGGGGTAATTCAACTAGCTCACTACTTCTTGGACCTGATCAAGATCGTAAAATAATTATGAGTCCAAGTCCTAAAAATTCCAATTCACCCCTAGAATACTCACATCTACCTGTGACGGTCCATGTGCCTGTAAGTCCGGCTGGTAGCCTTCACCAACACTACATGACAACCAATCGAAATCATAATGTAATTGTTAAAGTTTCCTCCTCCTCATCAGTCTCATCCCCTCCTCCCGATTTAGATCTCTATCAGAGAAGTCAAAATGTTATTGTCTATCCAAAATCAAAAGGGAATCCTGGTATTCCTGACTACATGGATCAACAGGGAGGAGGACAACAACAAAATTCTGTCATTTCACATAATAATATTTTAACGTCTCATCAGAGTCAACAACATGGCCCTACTGCACACACACAACAGTATTATCCAGAGGAATCCTATGACACGAGACAAAATGCCCCAACATACATGACTCTCCCATTGCCCAATATGACATCTTCTCCACCAGACTCTAGTAGATCATCCATGGTCTATGATTTTGTTCCCAATCCCTCTTCATCTTCTTCCTCTCAAGATCCCACAACGGTCAAGATGGAACAAAATTCAATTCGTTATGGAGGACAGTGTGAGGATCTGGAATCTGTTCAATACTCGTCTCAAATGTACTCAACGTCTGGCCCTGATGCCGGATATCATACAGCTAATCAATACTGGACGGATACTAATACTAATAGTAGTAGTAATTCTGTACCTATCTCTACAGATGTTTCTCCGCCTTATTCTACTGCATCTTCTACAAATAGTGTTCCTGTTTCATATGATAGCCCTATCACTGCTGCCTCTAATGTCCTCAACGCACCATCCTATGCTGTTTCTTCTGACATTACTGATCCTACCTCAAACAGCTTTTTTTACAAAGACTTTGATTTCAGCTATTTGTAACTCATTTTTTCCCCTTTTTCTTTTTAAAAATGTAGTGTACCATATAAAATACAATTTAATTTGTAGGACTACAACTAGTTTTTTTTGGCTTCAAGAATCAAGACAGTAAATTAATACTGCAATCATACACATGCATTTTTTCAAGTTAAAATATAATATTACATATTATATTGATAATTGATATACATAAAATACAAATCAAAGTAATTAATGATAGAGCAATTTATTATATTTAAAAAATTGAAGTACGTCATAATATATTTAATACTAATAATTAGTTTATAGAGAGAGAAGATACGTTGTACGTATTACCTGTGAACAATTTGGTGGCTATAATAATATTATAATCATAATCTTTTTTGAATTTTAATAGTTATTTAAAACTATTATTATTGTTGACTGGTAATCAATCTCATGTGTCCCAAATAGTATTTAAAGAATACGCCGAGCTGGGCAAGGGCGTGCATTTTATATATTTAAATATATTGTAGATTAAATTTTATTATTACACACAATTATATATTGACTCGTCTCTTCACACACAAACACATGACTTTGTGTATTCATGTATTTTCGATAGTAGATAAATCTTGTCTCATGTACACAACAACACTATTCCAATGTAAAGAATTGTTACAAATTAATTCGCAAATTTTTATTTTATTTTTATCCCTCCTCTCTCTAGTTATATAGTAAAGTAGCAACTCTGTGTTTGTGAATAAACATTCCCCTTTTTTACAGAATGAATGAATTCATCTTCCAAAAACTTGCCACCATTTGTTCTTGTTTCGTCGTCAAATTGTTGACTACTGTCTTATATACACTACTACTACAATTCACGTTGGAAGATTAAGCATTTAAGGAAAAAAACACGGAAAAGACCTTATAGTTGATAGTTTTTATTAAAATTATTATAGTACATTAATATAATGGAGCAAAGTTTTAATACAATATTTCATTTGTCTCCAAAATTGAAAGACTCATTATATAGTAATAATATATTGTTGTAATGTTTAATTATTATGTATAAAAAAAATCAAAATACGAATATTTCACTTGAAAATATGTGGTAATGATACTTATACTGATGTACAGCAAAAATAAAATTTTATGACTATGACGTCTGTTATATAAAGGTGACCAGATTTAATATTTATATGATGTAGTCAAATGAAGGGATATATATATATTATATATGATACATTTTTTGGCTACCTATCCCGATATTAAGTACCTCCAACTATAATATACCTATAAAATTAAATTATATGCAAGAGAGTTTTCTTCAAAACTTTGTCTTTGTACATATAGTCAGTTTTTTAAAAAGCATGCTAGTGGTTTTCACTCCATGTATCTCTACATGGTGAATGTAATTACGCAAAAAGAAAAGAACTTTGACTATAAAGACTATAAAATACTCAAATAGGAAAATATAAAAAACGTCATAGATTGGCTATTTAAAATTGGGAACCAAGAAAATTGTCTAGCTGTAGTGAAATAATAATAATAATATCCTTTTGTAGTGGAAAAAACCTTATGCATTATGAGCATGCCTCTACTATTTACTACATGGGTAATGTATGAAAAAAATATATAAAATATATCTCTAAAAATGCTACTTCATACACAATATCTGTATATTTACAGAGACACTATTATTGTTATATTATTAATGAAATTTACAGAGAAAAAAAAACTTTTTGAAATTTTTTACAGCTTTTTTCGAGAGAGAGAGAAAGCACAAAAGCTTATTTTATACATAATGTAATAATTATTACTCCCTTGTTTGTTTTACTTAAGTGTATATGTCATATATATCTACTTATTTTTGTCAATATTATTATTATGTTTTTGTAAAACTTTTTTTTTTGGTTACAGAGTGTTATATTTCGAAATTTTTTTATATATATTATGTTCAATACACGAGGACGTACATGGCAATTAGTAGAAGCCCTGGAGAAAGTATCCAGTACCAGACACACAGAGAGAGAGATCGTATTAATCATATTTTGTATTATTTGTTTTAATTTAAATGTAATTAAGAACTAAGTTTTTTATGATAATTTCATAAACAAAACGATATATATAGATATTATTATTTTGTCGTGTCACACTTACACAATGTACTTACACATGAGCTGCATGTACATAATAGTATAAATTACATACATATAGATACATATATATAAATCAATTCACGGTCATTATTAAAAAAACATGTATAATAATAATTACTATTGTTATTAGTAGTATAAATTAGAGCATAATTTTTTTAAATACTTCTTTATCCTAGCGAGTACATGCACGCACATTTTTTTATTATATTCTCAACATACAATATATAAAATTTATTCAAGTTATTTCACAGTAAATCTCATATATAAATATATGTGATCTATTAAAGTTTAATATTTAAAAAAAATAAACGAACACTTCGTCTGAATTCTCTTCTTTTTTTTCATTCATTCATTTGCTCATTAACTATTTAACTATTTATATAAATTCACACGATTATTTTTTGCACGGATTCAGCATACCTGATATGAAGTAGATTTGTATTTTAGAATTTGAGATGGAAAAGAAGCCAAGCACCAAACTTGAACGGAATTTAATTCATGATAGCATAGAGAAAGCATAGAAAGAGAAAACTAAACCAAGTTAGAGTACAGAGCAGTCCACTCAACAAGTCTCCACATAATAATTTAAATGTGAGATGATTTGAGCAGGATTCGAGATCATGGTGATTAAAATTGAAGGTAACATTAAAAATAGAGTGAAAAACTTTCTCTAAAATTTGTAAATTTGAACTGCATTCTCGCTCCAAATCATTGATAATTGTGGTGTATGGTCAACAAAGATAAAACGGTTGCAAAAACGCTGTCAAATTGACACTTACAAGTTAAAATTAAATTTTTTGGCTTGGTCATGGGCTAACCCTTTTATACTGTCAATGACAGACTGTCATTAAAACTTCGGTTGGTCAATAGGAGGGTCTTCTGTGCAGAATAATTTTAAATGGGGATGGAATTCATAAATTAGGACATGGAAATAAATTACATTGACTTTTTGCTTGCTTTCTTGTCCCACTTCAATTAGGACGCAACATGTGCACAATTCACAATACATTTAAAATATTTAAAAAATTCTGCGTCAACTAATTGAATCATGGTACTTATGATGGGGAGTATGTGACCAGCTGAGAGGAAGGATCAGCTTGTGAAACAATTTGTGTGAACTCACTCAAATTTTGAGTCGTGATAACTATTTCGACGATTTTATGGCTTGTGTTCATTAGTTTGGTGGGCCGTAAAATAAAAGAAACAGACACAAAATATGTATATGACATGTGGAAATTACACATGGCTAAACATACAGAAACAAATGAGACATGGACTGGCCAGAAAAAGATTATTTTTCATTCATTTTTTGCACTGTTTTCTACGAGTCCCCCGGACTCTCATTTATTGTCATAGTGTCGTAGCTACATCATTTTTTAAGGTGGTCCGAGGGAAATTTTTTATCCGAACTATCTACTTGCCTCAAATTCTTTTAATCCTTCAGTTTTAAGCCATCCTTGATTCTCCTGAATTTGACGAGAGAGTACAAGCACATGTTTCCTCCCTTGGATCACGGCAAGTAAACTTTCTTTGTCCTTCAAAGAAAGTTGACTTGCCGTTTCTTGGATCTCTATTCTCTGATATCCCGTCTTTGGTCAAATTAGCAATCAAACCATGGCAGGAGGAATGCATATTCAAAATACACGAGTTTGTTCAGGACCCGATTGCCCTAAAAATAGCGAACCAACTAGTGTTCTCTTATTTAACTACTGATAACTTTGATGGCTAAATATTTAACTTGACAATGGAGTAATAAAATGACAATATTTTTTATTACTAAAGAAAAATAATAGCTGAAAGTAATTTATGAAAGCAGAATGTAATGTGGCTTAAGGACAATTTCATTTCTTGATGAGATTGTCCAACTTTTTTGCTATTGTTTCAAACTTCCAAAAGGGCCTCAGCTTGGCTTCAGTCTTCATCAGGTTCACAACGTCTCCGAACATCCCTTGGATAGGTATTTGTATTGTCTGATGTCCTGTATTTAGTGAAATCAGCCATCACCTCCTCAATCCATGGCAGGAAATATCCAGTGTCAGGATAAAAATTTGGAAATCCAAGTCTGCAAAATGAAGTTCGGGCAAGGGGGCCTAATACCGTGTGAGTGTTTCCAGTTATTTGATACAGCGGTGAACCCGAGTCTCCCTATTCAAAATACACGAGTTAGTTCGGGATCTTCACCGGAAGAATATTTCCTTGTTTGGCTATTAGAATTTAATCATCTCTTCTAACTCGGGGATTAAATTAGGGGCCCTTGCTAAATGAATGATGTCACACTTTTTTTGTAGTTTTACCCCCCCCCCCCCCTCCCTGAGAGTGTGACACCGTTCAGCAAAGGCCTCTTACCCCGCACGTTGATTTCCCTGGCTCCAAAGCACAAACGAGTTTCTCCAAGTCCCAAATGGACTGGAGGTCAAGGTCTCTATATTTATCTATAAATTCGAGGCATTCTGCATCGCTTATTGCAGACATCTCCGCTTGCTGTAAAATATCTGGGAATTTTCCAACTATTTCGTTTTCTACGGTCCCCCAACCAACGGTCATCACTCGGCCTGTAATGTTGATTATTAAATGATAAGGAACACAGAGCATATAGAATATAATATTCTATAATATAGAATTGTCACAGAGCATATAATGCTCTGTGATAAGGAAACTTGATTAAAATTGTTGACATTATTTATTTTTACCACTGGCCACATGTCCCTGGGGTGGCAGTTTTGCAGGGACGACATATTCATTGAAATTAAATGGCTCAGCTGTCAGGCAAACGGAAATATCCGACCCTTTTTGAGATACGCGAAGACCGCGGGGAAGACTTGGATTACTTCTACTGCAGTAACAAATTCAAAATTATTTCACTCCAATTTTTTTTAATTGATAGACTACTAAATTTAAGTCAGTTGAAAATGTAGAAATCCCCAAACTCCTTTTATGTCCTCTTGGACAAGAATAAAATTTCCTGTTTTATAAGAACAAGAATCCGACTTGAAAATGTCTAGAAAATAACTTACCAGAAGTCGGGGTGAGAAATACACTTTACGATTCCCACATGCTGTTTGTGTGCATCCTTTTGACTGATGCTGTGCTCTCCCGCAACAAATCTGACTGTGTATTCTTCTCAAGAAATGCTGACTACACAATAAGCAGCGGTGAGGACAAAATGTTTGCCTATAATTGTTCCTGCACATCCCCTGTCACCCGCTGGGACCATAAAAAATGACAATAATGATGGATAAGTGTTTGGAGCCGCATCTTCGCCGTTGATAATTCGGGCATTATTGTCCCCTTCACAGTTTTCCAAACCCTTATATGAGCATAACGAGTCCCTTCCTACAACAAGCCAAATTCTGTAAAATTAGTTGAAAGATCAAATGAAGAAGATTTGATGCACGAACCATCACAGTTACCCCATCGATGCCATCCGCACCGTTTTTTTGTAGCCGACCGGGGTTTTGATTTTACAGGGGGCTGAAGTTGACCCATCTCTGTGAATTTTTCCATTTGGTGGCATATTGATTGAGCCACATTCGTTGATATAGCCGCTGGAACCTGCATGGCGTCTATGCTTATTCCTGCACACGAAAATTGAATAATTTAGATAATGAAGAAATCACATTAAATTAAGCGGCACACAGTACTTGTAAATAGTGTAAACACTATGACGGAAACAAAACTCATTCCAAATCGGAACGTCAGAACCGGACAATTCATTTTGGTAATTGAAATTGGTCTGCGACTAAAGTTGAGTTGTGCACGTTAGTTACTTTGATGGCAAAATATTTTACTTGACAATGGAGTAATAAAATGACAATTAATATTTTTTATTAGTAAAGGCGATTAATAGCTGAAACTAATTTATGAAATCAGAATGTAATGTGGCTTAAGGACAATTTCATTTGTTGATGAGCTCGTTCAACTCTTTTTCTTTTGTTTCAAACTTTCAAATGGCTTATACCTCTTGGGACCTCTCTAAGATTTTGGACCGTTTATAAAAACGTCAAAATCATACAAGGGCTTTAACAACAAAGGCACTAACTACATGGAGTTTATAATTTCTCTTACTCCAAGTCCCTCAACGTGTCCCTCAATGAAGTTAATGCCCACGTTGTTAATGCCCATATGGTTATTGCCCATATAGTTAATGCTCATATAGTTAGTGCCCATGTTAGTAAGATAACTTAATAATATTTCAGTTATTTACTTAATTACAATTAAAATATGTACTAATAAAAGTTTAATTTTAATACATAGACAACAATAACATAAGCAGAAAATGAAGAGTAAATCAAAAATTAGGCAATGGACGTTGCCTATGTGTTAAAATTAAACTTTTATTAGTACATATTTTAATTGTAATTAAATAAATAACTGAAATATTATTAAGTTATCTTACTAACATGGGCATTAACTTCATTGAGGGACACGTTGAGGGACTTGGAGTAAGAGAAATTATAAACTCCATGTAGTTAGTGCCTTTGTTGTTAAAGCCCTTATATGATTTTGACGTTTTTATAAACGGTCCAAAATCTTAGAGAGGTCCCAAGAGGTATAAGCCAACCCAACTTTTGTACAGAATTAATTTAGATGCGATTGACACAAGTTTTTTGATAAAAATTTTGATAAAAGTTTTGACTTTATTAACCCTAGAAAGGCTGATGCTGCTACATTTCGCTGGCTTGCTTGCAAAACCGGACAAGTGCGTTTCAGCCCTCATTTTGTCTGAAAATAATTGTCGTTTTCAAGCGGCCCCGAATTCACGTCATTTATAGAATTTGGTCTTAAAGTATGAAAATATTTTTGGCATTTGGACCATGGCATGGGCAACAAATTGAGAAGACACAAGGCATAAGAATCTTAAAAAATTGATTTGCTGTCAAAGAATATTTCAATAACACGATTTTAATTTTATGAGCAGAAAGGTTTTATTAAATATTTTGATTCTATAAAATAATTACAGCGGAAATAAATACTGAGCACATACTCAAGCCATAGCATAGCCCGTCTTCTCAAGCGCTCGATACCAGTGAGCAGTGCCAAAATAAGTTAGAATTAATTAATTTAAAAAACAAATGGCTTGGACAGACATGAAACAATTTTAATGAATCTACAATTGCCAAAGATTTAGTTGCAAAAAACATTTTGTCTTAATGTATGCATCAGATATAATTCGGTCATAAGTGACAATAATAATTAACGGATTATCAATGGTCAGTTTGAGTACGAGGGAAGAGAATCATAATAATCATGAATGTAAGGGACAAGTTGAGACAACAAACAAGAAAAAGATTCACAAAAAAGTTTGACAGGATATTTGTCCTTCTACCATTTGAAACTGCTGAGGAAAGATAATTTGTAGGGACAGAGATCCGTTCATCATGGAAAGCAGTTGTTTGGTAGGTATAAGACGAAGAATTATTTAAGAATTTTGGAGTTTTACTCGTGCCAAGTCTTCGTAGATTGGATCCTCTGATGGTTTGAAGGGTTCCAATTCATCAATCGTATCTTGTCGAAATGTTTCGATAGCTGCTTGAGAGTCCTGACGAATCACTTTGCTCCCATCCGGTTTGGGATGCATAAGAATAAATGGCAATTCAGCAGACAATTCTCCACCCAATGCCCCCAAATGGAACAATTTGACTTTGACGTAGTACGACACAATGATTCCAAATGCATCTCTTTGTTCTGGATTCGTTAGTCTGTGAGAAATTAAAAACAACATTTCACTATTTCTAACAGTAAAATAGTACATAAGTTAATCTCATTTGTCTATACTAATTAATTTTGTGCAAATTCCATGTACTGAACAAGGCTAGATACATTTGCAAAATGGATTACTAAATGGAGTCAGGGAAAACTTACAAAGTTGTAGAAGCCAAATTAGTGTTTTCACTCTTGAGCTGACCATCTAGAGCCACGCCACGATTACCCTCCAACGATGGGGTCAGATAGATAACTTTTTGTAATGACGATCCAGGATTGATTGGACAGCCTTCCCTGGAGACATGATACAATATATTTATATTAATTATATATACATGTATGTATATACATACGAGAACTGAGACACAATTGATTCCATATTTGTTAGTTTAAGAATATAAAAATGTAAGACATGAATCTTAATAATATTTTACTGAGTTTCAATTGAAGCCACATTGGCCTTATACTGTCCATTTGCAAAAATGGAGACGTCAATAGATTGTTGAATCATGGCCTTAATTTTCTTGACTGTCTTGTTGCTATTATTCCGAACGCTGATATTTACTGCAATCTTGTCACCGTGATGATACAACTGACCACAACAAAAATGAGCATTTAGTTTGAGAAAGAGAGGTTTAAAGTTTAATTGTTTGCCTGTCTATCCAAAGTAACTTCCAATTCCAATTCTCCTGGACTCAACATGAAATCTTTGCGAACAATAGTACAAGGTTGTCGGCTATGTACTGGGGGTGCAAACTGAATTTTACGAATGCCAAGACTCACTGTACTCCTAATAAAAATAAAAGGGAAAATAGTTCAATTTTTAAATTTATTTCTTTTGCATCTCTACTACCTACTAACCTTTTATGAGTACGATCTCCATCATTTTCTCCAGTAAAAGCTTTTAAAAAGTACTCAATTCCACATGGTTTCCCCTGATCTTCTGGTCCTGGTTGAAGGGATACTGAGACTGGAGCAGTGTGGGGTATTTTGAAGAGAAATGGATACGCATTTGGTCCCAATTTTTTACAAAGTCGTTCTTGCAATTTGGTAAGAGAACCAGCATTGTTCTTGGAGGATGGGTATATTTGCTCAGACATTAAATGCATATCTTTTTGAAACCTGAAAAATAATATTGTATATTATTTGTATCCAATGCAAAATTTCTTTCAAAATTTTAATCTTAATTTTGAAACCCACTTCAATCCCATCATTTCATCCTCTTCGCGACCATAACGGAAAGAGCAGATCAACTGGACAAAAATTTTGCGATCTTTCAAATAATCTTGGTCAATAAGAATGACTCCATCTAAAATAAAATTTGGGGAAAACAAACAAAAACCATTTTTTAGCCCAGTTGAGAAAGTTTATGACACTTTTAAGTACGCACACACATTGTAAAATTTTGTAAAAATATTTACCGATTGGATCCACATGTACTAAATGGTCGATAAAATCTCGTTTTCCAAGATACAAAGTAATTTTTCCATTGGGAGAAATTTTTTTGAAAACTTTGAAGGATGCAACCATTTTTTGATATTTTAGTAACTTTTTGTGAAAGGAACTTTGTTGTCTTTTTGTTGGTGAAAATAAAACAAGAAAGTAGAGACACAAAGGTAAATATAGAGAAAGATTTTGAGATGACTTTCGACCGACTATCAAAAGTACACTGAGTGATTTTTGGAAATTAATGGCACTTTTTATGTGGACAAGACTCAGGGAAGACCAAAAAATTACAATGGCATGATCACAACTTGAAACATTCATTGTTACGTTGTGTAATTATGTACAGACGCATGTTATTGTATGGAATTCTATTTCTGAACGGGGAATATGAAAAGGTCACTGAATGACTGTATAGCATATAACCTAATTACAAGAATACTTATTGATGAGGCAGTTGGTCATTAAATTAAATTAATCTTTTGGGAAAGGTCCTAATCCTTTGGCACACAAGTTATTAGTATGTATTACACATGATACCTAGTCTATTTTTTACTAGTGTTGAAAAAGGTCTTCACATTCTCAAAATGTAGTACAATTTTTCTGAAATATTTGCTTTTTTCTGGCTTCAGCATTCTAATTACCAATTTATTTATTATGTAGTTTGGTCTTTTGGTCAAACCAGTAAATAATGCCGTTTGCTGTTGTACAATGATACGTCGCTGATTTAAGCTGCGAGGAAAGACTTACCGCAGGGAAAAATGAGGCTATGCACTGGGTTTGTTATCAAGTTACATATTGACGGGTTTATCAATTGAGTGGCATTCAGTTTCCTGTAGTTTTACATGTACTTTTTTTTCGTTGAAAAATAATAATCGATTTATTATCATTTTTAAAAAACACATTAAACAATTTGGTTGACAATTGTGTATGATAACAATTAAAAATGCACATTTGTCTTATTTAAATAGCTTTCTCTGGACAGTCCAATAAACCAAGATTCTAACACTAAAAATACCTACCTATCAAATTATTACCTACATTTAATTCCATCACATGATTTGCACCTTTGTACATAGAAAAAAAGGTGTTTTTCTTCTTTTTACCCTTATTGCACTTTTGTACATTATTTACCCCTTGATTCCGCAAATTCATTGACACGTGCTTTACTTTTTTTCAAACAAATGAAAACAATACTTATTAACGAAACGTGACTACAATATCACATATTAAGCATTATATTATAATTATTTTATAATAATTATTGACTCGTAGTAGACGTTCGGTTGCAATTGGTTTTTTTACAATATGAGTCATATTATATGACACACACTGTCTTAGAGTAAATAATTAACGTTGGTAATTTTGTCAAAGAAATGACAAGGTTCTATAAAATACTGGATACTAAATTATGACTATTTAAGTAAATTATACTTAATATTAACAGAATGAAAGCATTATCTGCATTTCAAACAGTCTCCTATGTAAAAAATGCAAAGGAAGGCGGGTAACAGTCTATAAAAAAGGAAGAAAAGGTTCACTAAATACCTATTCGAAAAAGCAAATGATTTTCTAAACATTATACTGTTAACTGTATATTAATGTTCACAATTTATAAATGTATGAAAAAGTGGATTCAATTTTGAACTTGACTATGTTGAATCCTTGACATATGAGTCTAATACATTTAGTAAATTTTTAGCTGCATCAACTCTATTCAGCTTTGGTCCAGGTTTACGACAACTCTCAAGATATTCTTCCAATTTTGAGTACTTGTGGGAATTTTTAACCTCAGGCGGAATTGAATGAAGTAAACCCAAAGGAAATTCTCTGGAAAGTGCATCAGATGCAAGTAAACCCTGACAAGGAATCAAATTAAAAATATTTTCTTAGTTAAAGAATTTTTGCTTTAAAATTGTCATTAAATTTTTTTATATTCACAAATAAAAATAAACTTACAGCGCATATTGCAAAGTAGTTGTGATCAGATAAAGGACGAGTACATAGATCGCCAATACTAAAACTAAAGCACTCGTTTTCACTATTTCCTTTATCACAGGTTGTTGGTTCAGACTCATACACTTTATCACTGCCAGCTGAAAGTACAAAATAACCATTTGACAATTAACATTGTTATTCTAACAGAAAACATCAAATTATAAAAGTACTTAAATATTACTTACTAATGGCTAGCTGTTGTGTGTCTACTACAATAACATTTTCCAAATCAACAACTTTGACAGCATAATTCTCTTCGTTGACAGCAAAGTTGTCAGGTGAAATGTCTGTGAGATATAGAATGAATTTTGGATCTTTCGTACTGAGTTGAATAGCAATTTGAAGAAGATGAAGTGCAATTGCAGCACGAACTTGAAAGTTGTCATGATAAAATGTAGTTAGCTGTAATAAAAATTCAATTGCATTAAAATTTTAATTTACTTTATTAATTATTAATTTATCATTAAAAGAATGGAGAACGGTAAAGAGGACTTACCCGAGGACCACAATATTCTACAGCAATAAGGCGGCCGCAAGCACCATGATAAGAAGGAAATGGCCATCCATCTTGTGATGGAAATGACTAAAAGACCAAGTAAATATATAGCTTTTAAAAAATTGATCCCCAAAATTTTGACATATAAATAACTGAAACAAGAAACAATGAATCATACCATTAATAAAATTGGTTCAGGATTAAGAAGTAACATGGTAAGGAAATGAGCCAAGATTGTATTACGATGAGGCCCACGAGATTTTTTGCTAACTGCCTCAATCAAATAGTCCATTCTACAAACAAAAATATGAATCATACAGTTCACATTTAGTATAAATATGAAATCCATTGACGATTGAATTGAAATGAAATTAAGACAGAATTCTTACTTATCATGAGATGGGCAGAGTAGAACATCGGTAACTTTCCCAATTTTTTCTCCATTTAGGATGGGTTCATCTGGCCGAGTTGCAGTCGTATGAGAATACTTGTCAATGAGCACTTTTACAGAGTCCTTTACGTCACATTGATTCTGTACCCCATGTCTTTCACAAATGTCTATAAATTACCCACATAAAAAGTATTAAAAATCTTATTTATAATGTAGAGGGAAAGAATGACAAATCGTAAGAATAAGTTTATCATCTTACTTTTATCTAATTGATCCAACTCATGATCATGTCCTAGTTTTTTCAAAACGAGCTACCAAGATTAACAAAGGAAATCCTATTATAAGTATAGTTGACGTACATACACACCACACATGTTAAATCTCAATTGTAAAAACACGTGCATCAAAAGTTGGCGTAATTACCTTATGTTCTTTGCCCCGATTTTTCCATGTGGCATAGAATATATTCTTGGAATTGACTAATTTGGAAATTGAATACTTTGTCCAGTCCTACAGCATCAAAAACAAAATTAACTTATTTATCCCTCCTTTTAAAACAGAAAAATAAAGCTTCTTACTTACATTGAGTTCAATTTTTCCTAGAAATGACAACAATAATTTTGAATTAATTTTGTACACTGCTTAATCATGGCGTCTCATATTGTCAGTTGTTAAGCAGTGACAATGTGTAGAATGTATTATTTTTTACCTGAAATCATTTGAGGACACAAGTTGACTCCAAAACATGCGGGACATTTTGATCGCTCTGTCAATTCATCCAAATCTAATGTAATGGTCAATTTACCCTTTTTGACACTAGTTAGTAAGATGAGGACAAGGAGACAAGAGGTAGCAGCGAATAAGATTAGTATCCAACGCTGTGTTGTCTTCATAATACGAGTTTGAGGTCCAGGAATAATTGAACGGTGACGAGTATTATTATTTTGTTCAAAAAATGGAATTCTAATATTTGCTAGTCCGTCGAGACAACAATTTCTAATTCTGCTCGTACGAGAAGAAATTGATATTCCTTCCTCATCCTCCACTAAGGATGACTCGTCTTCCATAGTTTAAACATTTAAATGAGATAGTGAACAATGGAGATAAGATAACTTGTTGCCCTAACTATGTTTACGAATTTAACTTTGTTTTTCGAAAAATTAATTATTTTGCCGACTGTCTCCAGAATTCAGAAGAGCGACGCTCACGACGTACAACGGGAGGACGGGAAAAATAGGACTGACGGCGGCGCATGGAACACGCGAAACGAGAAAGAGAGACAAAAAATTTTGATCATAATTTTGGGCTGTTTTTGACTCATCAAAAAATTGTGAAAAAGGTTCTGAAATGGCGTCCGACTCGAAGTCCCGGATGGAGAGTTTTAAGAACAAAGGGAAGGATCAGGAGGTAAGTGTTATCTTTTTGTAAATTCACAATTTTTTACTTTAGTTTGGGAATTGAAAAAAAAATCATGGTTGTTGGGCCGTGGATGTTACAGAGAGTAGGCGGTTGAGTACAACTCAATCTCATGATTTACAAGTTGAATTCACTATTAAAATACTATTATGAGTACTTGTTCATTAGTATAATGTTTTGTGGCATCTTCATGATCATGTTGATTCCTTACTTGTAGGAAATGCGCCGTAGACGAAATGAAGTAACTGTTGAGCTGCGAAAAAATAAAAGAGATGAAACTTTGCAAAAGAGACGAAATGTTCCGCAACAAGATGTGATTGACGATGAAATTGAAAAGGTATGCAATATTATTTTTCCTCAGATTTCTTTATTTTAAGGATAAGCATTAAAAATCATTAGTCTCATTGTGAGTCACAATTTGTGACCTTTGTCTCATGATAATCACTTCCCTCACCGCACTCCTTCAAAATGAATGTCATTGAATTTTTCAATATCTTTGTATAATGAATATTATTACTATTATTTGCAGCAAACGGTGCCTTCGAATTTGGCAACACTTGTAAATCAAGCAAATTCAACCGATGAAGCGGTTCAGTACTCAGCTGTAACTGCAGGTATTTAAATATTACGTTTTTTTCTTCAGGGAGCGAACCGATTTTTTTTCGTTTTCATGGGGTAACCTCTTCAGGTCAAAGGTTGGCCTGAAGAGGCACTCCGTGCACATGTACAGGTACAATTTAAGCTGTTACCCCGTCAGAAACGGAAAAGAAATTTTCGATACGTTTCTGATACGTTTTTTTTAAAAAAAATTAGTATACATGTTCTTTGAATATTTTAAATTTATTATAAATTATAATGTATAATTATGTTCTATCTTGCAGTTCGTAAACTTCTATCATCGGATAGAAATCCACCTATTGACCCACTCATAAGCTGTAACATTTTACCAACACTTGTCAATTGTCTTAGGAATACAACAAAGTACGTACATAGTAGTTAACGCAAAAAAACTATTACAATTCATTTCCAAATTAAAAATTGTATTTATTTTATTTTCAATTATAGCCCTGCACTTCAATTTGAAGCAGCCTGGGCTTTGACAAATATTGCATCCGGTACATCTCAGCAGACTCAGGCAGTCGTGGCAGCTGGTGCGGTTCCCCATTTTCTTGAACTATTAAGTTCACCACATCAAAATGTTTGCGAACAGGCAGTATGGGCACTTGGTAGGGAAATATTTTGATTTTTTATTGTGTGAGAATATTATGTATTCACCGTTATACCATAATGATGTAATTTATTTTTATTATTATAATTTAGGTAATATTATTGGGGATGGACCACAATTGAGAGATTACGTGATAAGTTTAGGAGTCGTACAGCCATTATTGAATTTCATTCAACCTGAAATCCCTATAACTTTTCTTCGTAATGTTACTTGGGTAATTGTAAATTTGTGCCGAAATAAGGATCCACCTCCACCGGTGCAAACCCTCAGAGAAATTTTGCCAGCTCTTAATGTGCTTGTACATCATCAAGATACTAGTGTAAATATTTTAAACATTGATGATAAAAGATTGACGAGTTTGAGATGATGCAAATTATTAAAAATTTAATATTTTTTTTTGTTCCTCCTCCCAGGTGTTGGTTGATACAGTTTGGGCTTTAAGTTATTTGACTGACGGAGGGAATGAACAGATTCAAATGGTTATTGATAGTGGCGTTCTAACAAAATTAGTGCAGTTGTTGACACACAGAGAAGTCAAGGTACTAAAAGATACTTTCTACAATTTTTCATATTTTTAAACCATTTAATTTACAAATTTGTTGTAATGTACTTAAGTACGTAACGGTACGTTTTGCAGAGTGTAGTTACATTTATCTCCTCTTAAATGATTAAACTATTTTTATTCAATCTAGGTCCAAACTGCAGCAGTTAGAGCAGTAGGTAACATAGTGACTGGAACTGACGAACAGACTCAGGCAGTGCTCAATTGTGACGCCCTCAGACATTTCCATAACCTACTCAGCCATCCTAAGGAGAAAATATGCAAGGTTAGCTCAACTTTTATTCCCTAAATTTAATATAATTTATTAAATTTAATAAATTATATTAAATTTAATATAACATTCTCAATGTTCTGCATCTTTCTTGACTCATGTATAATATTGCTGTAATGTATTGTGTCATGTAGGAAGCCGTGTGGTTTTTATCAAACGTCACAGCTGGAAATCACGCCCAAGTTCAGGCTGTCATAGATGCCCAACTAATTCCTCTAATCATTCACCATCTAGAAAAGGTAATTATGGTTTTGATGCTGTATACTTTCCTATTTTGTGTAATCGGTACTTAACAAAAATTTTACATTTAAATGTGTGACATAAAAAATTTATGTTTTTTTTTATATTTAAAATAGGGTGAATTTCAAACACAAAAGGAAGCTGCTTGGGCAGTCAGCAATATGACAATTAGTGGTAACAAAGAACAAGTGGCGTACCTCATTAGTTGTGGAGTCATTCCACCATTCTGTAATCTCTTAAATTGTAAAGATTCACAGGTACATAAAAAATCCAATTTTACTGTCTTTTTTTCTAATTTACATTTGAATATTCCGAGTGAAGCACATACATGGTGGTTTGTCAACTATTTAATTTGTTTATGTGTCATGTATAGGTGATTCAAGTAGTCCTCGATGGAATTCATAACATCCTTAAAATGTCCGAAGCAAATGAAGCAGAAAGAGTATGTAACATGATTGAAGAATGTGGTGGTTTGGATAAAATTGAGTCTCTACAAAATCACGAAAACATTGACATTTATAAAATAGCATATGAAATAATTGAAAATTACTTTTCCGATGATGTAAGTTCTCATTTATACTAAGTTATTTTTCCATAATTTACCATTTGTTTACCTTAGCATTAAACGAAGCATGATTTTGATGTTTGTAGATTGTTTGCTGATTTTTTATATATATGCTGAATTTTTGTTTTTCAGGTTGAGGAAGACACGAATTTGGTCCCAGAAACAGCAGAGAATGCTTTTCAATTCGATCCAAATGCAGCAATGCCCAGCGAAGGCTTCCATTTCTGAAGTTAATTGAAAGATAACTTTTTTTTTCATCTTTAATTATTTTGAATAAAAATGGAGAAAAAACATTTAAGTGTAAATAATCCTCGAACTTAAGGAATGTACGAAGAGTGTAAAATGTAAACTATTCACCTCTGTAACACACGGATTACATCTACACACCACGGATTCACGCTAAGCCTAAAGTTAACCTTGACATAATGTTGATACACATGTTTGATGTACGGACGAGTTCAGTGAGCCAGAAAATCCAGTATATAGGAGGACTGTTCAATTAATTGTAATTACAGAGAAAAAAACAACAGCAAGAGAGTGATTAAAAAACAAGTGACCTCAACCATCATCTATACACTGGATTTTGTGATGCTCTTCCCCTTTTTTTCCATGGATCATCTCTAAACAATTTTATTAGAAAAAAATTATGAAATAAAAAACAAACTCTTGACAACTGGTTGAGACTTATCGGAAAAACACTGTACAAGTAAATTGTATCGTATAATCCTTCAAAAAGTTACTATTTGTTTTTTTGTGTGTGAAATATGGTGAATCCTCGGTTCCTATTTAATTATAAATATATTTTGTTGAAAGTTTTTTTTTCTAATTTGTCTGATGATACATTTGTTTAGTAATGCAAGTTGTAGTAGTGTCCCTACTACACAACGCCGATTGCTATAATTTTTCGCACTAAAGTGGACATAGTAGGAATTGTTAAAATTATTAATAATGATCGATTGATGCTTCCAAGACTAGAGCAATTTAGATTATAACAATTACGATACTGGAATGATAATATTGTGTGTGCATAAAAATTTCACCAATATTTATGAATGTTACAGTTATTAATAGTACCATTTTCTTTGTTTTAGTTTTTTCTGTGCTGTGCTGTACTATTATTATTGTTATTTGGTTGTTTTTTTTGAATATTTAATTTTTTTATTAGCAGACTAGAATTATAAAACGCATAAGATTTTTTTTTTGAGAAAAAAAAATCATCTTGTGTGTATAGATACGCTTGAGAAAATATCCTGGCACCAAAATCTAGGTAGATTAACCTTGACAAAACAAATATTCTCATGATGTTCTAGCAATAATATTTTGACTAGGGATATAATGAGATTTTGACTCCTTCTCCTCCTTCATTAAATTTACCACCAGTTGACATGTGCGTGGTGGAAAGAAAAGATATCCAATGTGACCAAGATTTTAACAAAATGAAAGCCATTCAGACTACCACAAATATTTCTCGCTGCGCTGGAAAAATTTGTTGAAATCTGTATCTGTGATTGCTAATAATAATTATTATGATGCATGTCATTTGCCCTATATAATAAATGTATCTAAATACTGGAATATCTGCCGAGAGCAGAGTGGCCATGATATTTTCTGAAGAGTATAGTCTAAGCGTGTAAATGATTATCTACTAGTACATACATTATGGTCAATAGTACATGTTATTAATTTTAAAAGAAAAAGTCATGTCAGATCATTGGCAAAAAAAAACAACTTCAAAATTTTGATTCAAAAAATAAATAATTTCTTTCAATAGGCCCTCTTGTTTTAAACATTATCCTTACAAATTTCAAGTTAGATGGTTATTTAATTACATAAAAAAGAATTTCAGTTTCAATAGCTCTATTTGAAATGGATCAAATCCAAAAAAAAATGTATTTAATTTCCATTTACTATAATAGTGAAAAAAAAGATTTTTGTAATTTGGCTCACTGTAAATAATGATAATGTACGTAGGTATGATATTTAGTAGAAAATGATGATTATTATATTATGATTATATTATGTGTAATAAAAAGCATGAGATATGCTGAACATGTGGTCATCGTGTTACATCGAGTGTAAATGAATTAGAAATTTTTTTGTGACAGTGGAGCACTTCTACTGCATCTAATAATAAAACAAAAAAGAAAACAAGAAGAGGGATAGTTTTTTTTGTGAATTGTTTTAATTACACTTTAACAGACATATTTTACTGCTATAATATGCGTCATGGTTGATTCTTTATAATAGATTTAAGGTATCAATGATCGATCTTTTATGATGTAATACTATAACTAATGTATGACTAAGTCTATAAATTTAATATTATACATGAATATATAAATATATATATTATATTAAATATGATAAGGAATTATTATCGCAATACAATACAACAAATGACTGAAGAAATTATTTTACCAGACGATATACTGTATAAAAATACGTAGCGTTTAAGCATTCATGTGATTATTATTACTAATTTGGGGTTCTCCTCTCCTCCAGGACGAGTAAGGAGTGTAGGAAGTACTGTGGAGGATTTTAAACGAGAATTTATTGTATTGTATTGCAGATTATTTTAGGAGATAGCTAAGATTCTATCGTAAAATTACGATTCGTAAATAAAGAGAAAAAAAACAAACTAAGCAATACATACGCATGAGACAAGCATGCATTTGTATTCAATAATTAATTATCAGCAAGAGAATGATGTGTGTGTGTATGGACGCGTGCTACAAGAAAATATGATTAAATATTATTTATTACAATTCAGTTGTGACACACACATAACAGACAGTACACAAATACAGGCTACTCGATACATAAGAGAGAGAAAAAATATTCGAGGACGCAAAATGTACAGAAAAAAGACACGATTAAAAGGATTAATTATTATTTATGGAACGGTTATTTAAAAATATAAAATAAAAATTTAGTATGCATTGCTATTGCTTGAGTGAAAATTTAAAAGTAGAAAAGTATTAAGAGCAAAGAGACATGGATTTGTTCATTGTTGAGAATGAATATTAATTAATATCAAAATAATATTATGCTTGATTGTTTTTACCTTGCCTTGTTTTCTCTCTGTTTGCTTTCTCTTCAACTTGGGGAGGTGGAAAGTGTAGCTTTTAGCTGGACGAAATTCTACGGATATGCATCTTGCTTAAAGTAATGTATTAGTCAATTATAAATACATGAATTCCCATAACAGCTTTCTATTTCTTATCGTCTGTATTTCAACTGTGTAGTGTCTGAATTTTCACCCATGCAAAGAAAAAACCTGGATCAAACATTAAAAAGAATGAGTGACTCTAATCGACATGTAAAATTAAATAACTTTATTAACTTAGTTTCTGGGAGGGAGGGGAATCAATGACTGTGTGTATCAATTAATTTGATGCATCAACATCATCAAATTAATTTGTAAACAATATATGAATGACTTTTTACATTTGTGTCTGCTTTTCACTGTAGGAAAAAGTCATTTTGTGAAAGTTATTTGATTTTTTTTTGTGAAACTTTACTTTGAAGAAAAATGGTGCCATTGAAATAATTGTTCATTTGAAAGCTTATTAAATGATAACTCATTTTGTTGACCTATGTATTTGTATTATTATAAAAAGAAAAATGAATTTTTGTGACGCGGATGGATGAAGTGGATCAATTGCTGTGTGCACTTTGTATGTACTGATGACTGTGTAGTGACTAAAAAGTACATAATCAGGACTTTGTTTTTTTTTGTATGAAAGAACAAGTGTGTTCACTGAACATTGTTCAGTTTAACGGCAATCTGTTAAATATATAATATTTTAATATATTAAATTAAAATACTCCATGGTGGAAAGTTTACATGTGATTTTAATAATGATTATATTGAGCTCTTATAGAATTCTTCTTTGTTCGAGGATTTCATGTCTGTTTTTTGCGACTGACTTGTCTTAAGTGTAATAATAATTATTTCTAAAAGAAAATAATTGTTACAATTACATATTTGAATTAATTTTGATTGAATTTGTACGAAAGGTTGTATATTTACTAGTATTCAGTAGTAGTTTACTACTGAATACGTCTGTGACTGTGAGAAATTAAGGAAGTGTGGACGAGAGTATAAAACTATTGATGATTGCGAGATTGCAGATTTGGACGCTTTTTTGTTCCCTCAACTAGTTAATGAAAAATTAAAACTTAAAAAAAACGGACTACTGATGCCTTGTATGAGTGTGTGTAGAAGTTAGCAAAAAAAATCGTTACATTTTCACAATGAACACTTTAAACGCTTATCAATTATATACAACAATTTAACAATAAATAATAATAGTAATAGGTATTACATAATATAAGTATATTGTACACACTACAGTACTACACACGACATGTTATAAGTGCTACTATATTGCTATTATTACCTGTCATTTTTTTTGGTTTGTTTGTTGTTTATTGTTATCAAAGCTTTACAATTTTATTATTACCTAATAATTATTGTTGTGAATCATTAAATTAGTAAGTTTCTAGTATTTTAGTTATGAATTTCAAAGGTTCCTAAGAAAAATAATTCTATCATGTGAAAAGATGAGCATACATTACATTTACAATACAATTTGAAATATCAATTAAGTAGTATGCTTACAAGCTGTTTATTTTAGCTGCACATTTTAAGTTTCCTATTGCCTCTCGCTGCATTAATTAGAGCTATTCAATTATTAATTTGTAAAAAAAAACAGACTTTACCTGTTGAGGATATATTCTTGCTTACTATAAGTTATACTAAATACACAAATATAGATACCCAAAATCGGGTACTATATTATATCACAGTCTTTTTTCTGTACAACCCTGTCAATAATAATTAAGTTGAAAGGGAGCGATCATAATAATTAAATAATATGCAAGTAATGTATATCTGCCTGTAATATTTCCGTACTATGAAAAAAATAATTCATTTAGATGACCTGTGTGTGAATGTGGCGCTTATAATTTTTTTCCAGTTTTCCTGGAGGACAAAGTAAAACCTCAAAACTTTTATCCCATTCCCAATGAACACGCAGACATATATTATTATTGCCTAAATAGGTTGTCCATACGTGTAAATATTTTTAAAAAGAGTTAATTGACGAGTATGTTTTTATGTTGTAGCTATAATTAACTATGTATAATAAACCTTATTTACATATTTTCGCTTTTCCGATTTCAAATGTGTTCAAAATTCTTGTTGTTATTTACTTATTATGATGAGAAAGTTGCTTTGTTGCTAGTTTCAAATTAATTATGATTGCTCTTTTTATCCATGTACAGTGACTTATTATTAATGAGCAAATGATTTTAGTCATGCTAAATATTACTGCACTCGTTTCACACTATTTAGTAAAATGTAGTCTCCAATACCTCTAAATAGCGCTTGACTTGTTGAGCCCAAAGTACTAATTGAATTATTATTAGTAAAATGGAGTAAATGTAAAATAGAGACAAGTTTGAAGCGAAATGAAATTGACAGGTTATTTAATTTTAATTAATTATTTTTAGTTTGTTTTGTTATTTAATGTAATTGGGGAAGAAACAAGAGACTCATCCGTTAAATAATTTCCTTCTATTCAATAATAAGCCATGCAATTGTAACAATTTTGTTTTTAAAATGACTATTGTTAATATGTGTCCGATGTCACATACATATTAATGAATTTTTAAGTCGAGTCTATGAAAAAAACGTTGCCTCCTGCTCCTAGTTCAGTGTAGTTTACAAGAATTTGGAAACGGTCATAATAATAGAGTAATTAACATAATTAAAACTTTTAAAAAAACGACGATTTAAATATAAAAAAAATGATGAAAGAATGAACTTGTATGAATTTCAAAAAAAAAATCACCAAGAATCAATTAAAACTATTCATTCAGTGCTGACAAAAGTAAATTGAATGTTCTTTATTCATAACTTAGAATATTGTCATGGATTTTTGGCTTATCATAAAAATGCACAGACGATTCATTTAGTAAATAATGTGTACCTACATACTCCGTGATCGTGTATTATGGGCCATAATTTATGGCCTTGCAAGGTTATGGTGTTGATTTTCATTTTGTGTGAACGATATAATTGCAAATAGACATTGCGCAATTTATGTATTGCTTCTTACAACAGAAATATGGTCCTTGTATAAGGAGGATGACACTAAACACAACTGAAAAGAATCTTTGTTTATACATATCAGTGATTCTCACAGAAATATGGCCAGACGATGGCGAGAGCTCAGAAGAATAGTTTCACGTTGGGCCGTCAATGTTGGGTCACTTGTGTCAAATACTGCTTCATTGATTCTTCGACGACATAATACTAAACAAGTTGGAGTCGTGGATACATTGGATCCTGTACTGATCTGTCAATTAAATAAATATGAAGATGATTTGGACAAAATCCCTGATACTTTTGACTCTCATGATAATGTCTCGATTGGGTCAACAATTTCTCAAGTTGATGTAGACTTTTCCTCAGTTCTTCTAATGCCGTATGATGTGAGCTATCATATTAACTAGTGTACATAAAAATGACATTTAACTGCAATTAATTAACTACCGTCATATGATGTAGTGTCGTGCGATTCTGTATGAATATGTGGATTTTCCGGATGTTCTTCGTCTCCGTCTGACTTGTAAACAAATTTTTTATGAATTGAATTATTGTCGTGGAGTTCGACTCAAATTGGATGACACGATAGGTGGCCATGATTGGTTTCGACACACGGGCGTTGGTTGCCTAACAATTCGACATTTTCAAGCAGAAACTCCAAAAATTGACAAACTTTTGAAGAGACCTCAACTCCTCAAAGAGTTGATTGTGACAGGAAGCATTACACCAGTTAATTTTAGTTGGATAGTGTCAACGTGTCAAAATATTCGAAAGTTTGCAGTTGAAATGAGTCCATATTCAGCTCGCTATGGTTTTCAAAGTTTTTATGTGGACACCAAAATGCCCAAAAATGTAACAACTTTAAGACTCTCTGCTTTCATGTATGATCATCATGATGCAGACACTACAAGTGACAATCTTTTTCCAATTTTGACAAATCTTCGTTCCTCAAATTTAAATCAATTTATCTTTCAACTTGTCATTATCGACTCACAAAGTTTGGATAACTTTCATATTCAAGCTCTAAAATTTATTCGCTGTCATTCTTCTACTCTCAAAATTCTTCAGATTCAAATTAAACAAGTTTTTGTGGCTGCTCTCACTACTCTTGAGAATGATTATGAGGATTTACATTTCAATGAATGGACACATGAATTACAATTAAAAGAATTAAGATTAACGTTGGATCGTCATTTAAGTAAATGGATACCTATACTCCATGCTCAGACTAAATTTTTAATTAGTTTAGAGTTAAATCTTCGAAATTTCACGTGGAACACTTTAGGCCCTCTTTTAAAACAATGTTCCACCACTTTAAAAAATTTACAAGTCTACAATGTAAATGTCAGGGAAGGTCATCGAACTCATCCAATTGACTTGGGAATTTTAAAACATTGTAAACATTTAGGTAAATTTTAAGTCGTGACAAGTTTCACAATTTATATGAGAAAAAATCTTGCCTTTTTTACAAAAAAATGGAACTATTTTTTCTGGAAATTGAAATGTACCTAAAAGTAAACCTTAGCCAATTACTAGAACATTCCTGTGGAGAAAAAAAATATTGGGTCATGTGCTGACCAACCAGAGGTCAACAAAGTTGTGA
>JAQIVZ010001819.1:0-27144 GCA_034700945.1 Arrhopalites spinosus
GTAATAGTTACTCTTGTCAATAATTATTATTTAGAAAATTTACTTGACGACTCATGAATAAATTCTGTAATCATAATAATTAAAACAATTTGACGTGCTGAACATTAATACGATTTATTTAAAGAGATCAGCTTGTAATTATTTTAAAATTAAAGATGGGGCCTCAAATTATTTCGCCGACCTAAAAATCTAGGCTTGATCCGGCCCTGAATGTAATTATAGATTTTGCATTAAATGATATAATATTTCATGTAAAGTAATATTTATAGAATTTTTCCTCATCATGTCAGGCAATTAATTTATGCAATGGTATTTTCCATGAAAATATTTGCATATTAATAAAAACCATTTGTGATGCAAAAGCATGGAGTGTACATATTGACCTTGAGGATATAGAGTATATCCGGTATAGCCTCATATAGTACATACCAACTGAATCCCTCTCAAGTTCAAAGCCAAAAATTTCCAATTCCTATTTGGATTTTGACACGGGTCAAAATTGCCATTCCACTGTGGTCATGGACTTCCCAGGTACTGTAATTCAATTTATTTTAATTTTTAAACATATTTATTATCTCAATTTCTATTTTACTATGCTGGAGGAACGTGTTTGATATTTTAATTTTGGTTTTATATTTTTATCTTTTTTAGTACATCATTTTTATTATCTATTTAAAAAGATTATAAAATTAATCAATTTAATTTAACTACTCTCTATTGTTTATAAAACAGCTTATTTTTACTACGATTTAAGTGTTAAATATTTTTATTCATTCTAGGTCCGGTTGAAATTAAACAAGAAGTAATATCCATTGATGATGATGACCTGGAGAGAGAAAATGTACTCCAATTTTTTGAATATGATGACCCACAAGGGTCAAACTATCCAACGACATCATGGTCTGAACAAATGTCAAGGGATGAGGTCAAGAATGAAATAATGTTGGACTGTTTAATTGCCCAAGAGGATGATATTCCAATTAAAGTTTTACAATTTAATGAGCATCATCATCATCGAGATGTTGGACATTCTACAAAAACAAGAATATTGGAGGAACCAAAGGAAGAATTAATTATACCGGATATTACGGATAATCTTCATCATCAAGATAATTTAAGTGATGGTCCAAGTACAATCAAATCGAAATCAAGGGTTCGAAAATTAAGTCATCTTCATCGTACTCGTGGAAGACGAGGAAAAATTAATTCATCGTCAAAATGTGATCATGTCAAGAAAATTAATTATCTTACAGTAAGCATTACTTTATGTTTTATATTTATTCTAGTGTTTGGTTAAGAGTATGACCTATACTGTATAGAGGCTATACATATCAAATGGAGAACAATATTTATACCTTAATATAAATATTTTTGTTTGTTTTTTCAGGAGAAAGTGTTAAAATTGGAGATAAAATATTTGAAAGCTCGTATTAAAGCCTTGAATGATAGAGTCAAGTGTAGAGACGATGAAATTGCTCGACTAAAGTTGACAGAAAATCGATGTGTATCATGTAGAGCCATTACACAGGAACAACAACAACAACAAAAATCATCACCACAACAAGAGAGTGTCGAAAAAGTTAAAATTATTCAACAACAAATCTCTCTTTTACTTCATGCTCTTCAATGTCAAAGAGGATTAGAAAATAATGATCAGGTAAAGTATAATTATATCTTACCAATACATTTTTTTATATGATTTTCATCCTAGAAAATGTCATTTTTATGTAAGTACTTGTGTAAAGGGATTTAATTAAGAACTTTAAAAATGTGCGTTGATAGTGTACGGTGATGGTTCACTGTCGTTCAGCAAAATTGGTCTTGGAGCACATCAAGACATGTCAATTAGGAAGAAATTGTGGAATAAAACATTGCTTCTCATCCCGACAAATTTTGGGTCATTTTAAACATTGTCAAGTTCTTGACTGTACTGTATGCCTTCCATTCCGACAATGTAATATCCGACTTAGTCCCAGTTTGTATGTAAACATAGCAAGTCCAACAACTCTCAATACTTCCCATCTCTCGTCACAACTTCCATTTTTGACTACTACCACTACTAATTATAACAATGCAGAATCTCCAGGTATATATATTTTATATATTTATTTTAAATTATACTTAAGCTTATACGTAGTGTAGAAATACGCTAAACTTAATAATAAGTTGTATATATATGTAAGTTAACTTACCGACAAAAAGGGTAGTCCAGATCGAGTATAGGACAAAATGGCTGAAACTGAGAGACCACGAATTTTTCTCTCTGGTTAACTCACAAAATATGAACCTTGAGAAAAGTAGTTGATGGTAAAAAAGACAAAAATTAAATGTCCTTTAGAGAGCTAGGTATGCTTGGTGTATAAATAATTGTACAAGGGACTTTAAACGTTTGCTTTGAGCTTTCAGGTCAATTCTGGAAAAAAGCGTTAAAACGTTCTATAAAATATGAATTCTACAAATTCTACAAATGTACTTATATTCTTGTACATATAATGATCTCTCTATGTATGTAGTACAGACCCATATATACCGCTGTGGCAATGTTTTAACAAGAAACGTTTGAAACAAAAAAAAAGAATAACTAAGAATAGATAAGGAGTCAATTGTAATTTGGAGAGGAAAAAATTAAGGCCCTTTTGGTTTGTTAAGCAACAAATACACAAAGTATTTTGAAAAATAGAAATAGTCATTTTAGTCCTTTTCTTAAAAGGAAACAAGAGAACTGACGAATGCCCTTGCATGCTATTCGTATTCTTGTCGTGTTTTTAATTTTTATATACTGTTGATATTGATTCCAGTATGTACAAATTGAAATAATGTTTTTTTATATAGTCTAAATTAATTTTTTTTGAGCACCCCCAAAATCTGCTCAGAGAGTCAGCTCTCACCTTTTCTCAGCGTTTGTGCGGCCCTGAGTATACCAATTAATTGATATTCTCAACTAAAATTATTTTTATTATAGGTACCTCAAATGTACAAAATTCCAATTTACAATATTCTGGATCGCCATCGTCTTCATCATCATCATCATCTCATCAATACATTGTACCTGATGAAGGAGACTTTGGTACTTTCAATGATGGCAGTACAGTGACAGCTACAACACAAGGACTAGGAGAAAATTCTAGCTCATCATCATCATTTTCTCCTCAAAATTTTGTAAAATCATGGCAACAATCAATGAATGGAAATATACGACGACAAATAATTCATCGGTTTGTCAAAGCAATATTCCCCGTCCCTCCAGGTCTGTCAGTGTCCCTTGATCGTCGTGTATGCAATTTAGTTGACTATTGTAGAAAAGTTGAAGGGAGAATGTACGAGGCAGCTAATTCAAGTGTGGAATATTTGTCTCTCATGTCAGAAGAAATTTGTAAAGCAAAAAATGAGATTGACAGGAAACGTCAAGAAAGGAAAATGCAGCAGCAACAACAACAAGAACAGCAAGAATAATCTCAAAGTCATGGACTACAATTCAATCAAGTCATTCCTTACAATTAAAAGGTATTACATTGTATGACAACAAGTATTTTGTCACAAATTTTACTTGAGAATCAAGTTAAACAAATATATACGTCATATATATATTTTCTCAATATGTTATGTCATAAGTTTAGTATTCTAGACACTACTATACATAATACTTTATAAAAGACTATTAAGGACTGAGGACTTTTGTCATAAAGTATAGTAGGTCAATTCAATACTATATTTATATTTAGCTTTAGTACAGCAGCTTTACAATTTGTTAATTGATTGTATTCACTCGAGTATAGGTAATTTGTTCGGTGCTACGAAATAAAAATTTAGACTTTTATTCAATTTTTTACACATTTTAATTTCAATTAATTTTTATAGTAATTTTAGTAAATAATAAAAAATTTCTGTGTCTTTTATTAACAAACAGACGTGAGTACAGTTAGAGGTTAAAAAATGGTGCAATTATCTAAATAGAAATTCTGAATTAGTAATTTAATGAATCCATTCCTTCACTGATTGTGTCAGTGATATGAGTCAATAATTTTCCCCATGCTTTTTCCGACATTCCTGAAAACACTTTTGCAGGTAATTCTTTCTTGAATACCTCAATGAGACAATCTTGAAAATTCTGCATGACAAGACAAATCAAAACTATTAATTTATAAATTTGATCATCATATTTAAGTACAAAAAAATATATTATTTTTAGTGTTTCAATTTTATCTCTCAACCTGAAAATCTTGTCGAACCAGCTTCCGTTTGGCATGATTTTGTCCCGTCTTCAATAGAAGTTCAGTGAGCATGTCAACATCGTCCAAACTGTCAACAAGTCCATTGATAGAATTCATGGCCGTGAAGGCATGGGCCACAAATCTTTTATTGCCTGGAAGATCAGCCAATGGGACTTGAGCGAAGGCCTTAAAACTTTTTTGATATTCTGGATACTTTTTGAAAAATCTATTTAATAATTTAAATAAATTAGGTTATACTAGTGAGTTAATAATTTAATTAAATTTTACGCAAGAAACACCACGGAGCCATTGCCCTTGAGATCCTCTCGAATAAAATCCCAAGTCTGTTCAATTGCCGTACACTCTTCTTTTGTCAGTACAAATGTGTCACTGGAGCTGGCCATTTTTCAAATATTATTTAAACTTTAATTTTAACTGTAGTTGAAATGTTAACGTGGACAAGTTAAAAGAGAGACTGAATAGATAAATATAAAACATGATGAGCTTCATATTTATCTATTGAAGCATCAATGTCACAAGATAAAAAAAAGAAAGTTTTTGAATTCAACCATCAAATCAAATAAACTTGAAGAGGCAAAAGCATTTTCATTGATGAACCGCAGACTCATTCTCTAATTTTATCCAGTTGTCACAAAGACTAATGCATACACACAAAAAATATTCTGGCCACTCGAATTTTAACCAACGACCAACTTTAATGTCCACTTGCTCTCTATATAATTATTCGTATCCATATGTTAGTTAGTTAAGTATCATTCAATGACTTTTTTTTGTTGAAATCAAGGTGAGACCTGTCTCTGTGGGGTATTAGCATAAAGCTCTTCAAGTTGAAGAGGATTTTTTTTATGATGATGATCCATTATCATGATTGCTTTGAGTAATATAAATTAAAGTCTTGAGGACCCCTTCATTTTGTACAGGGTCGGACAAATTGCCTCCAGCCTCCACAGAGATAAAAATAATTATAATTTAATATAAATGAGGGAAGGAAATTAATAGAGGCTATTTTCAAATTTTGAAATAATTTTTCAATTTTTAATTAAAACAGAGAAAAACATAAACATAAGTGTTATTTTTGAAAACATTTTTTCATTGACCTGACAGGTCAGTACAGGGCAGGACGAACATTGTCTCTGTAGCTTTTCTCAGATGCAATATTTCCAGGTGGTGTGTACAAACCAACGATGGCAATGTGTTGACCATTACCACTCACAGCTAAGCCAATGCCAAGGTCAGAGACCCCCTTCCAAATTAGTTGACTAAATAAATTGGCTTGATGCCTGGATGAGAGAGGGGCAGCCCAATTATATTCGGATTGTTGACTGTACCATCGGGTGACGGCTGTCTTGACAGCTTCCATTGGGTCCAAGTTGGAGCCTCTTGCTTGGTAGACATTTCTACCCACACCCATTGTTGACCCCTCTTCACTCCTCTTGTTGTCCACAAAAGCCTGAGCTACCCTTTGTGCTTGTAGACACAACTAAAAATACAAATTAACACATTAATTAATTTTCATTTTATATTAATGTACTTTATATATAACGTATATAACGTTATATACTAATATATACCTTTGCGTCCAATTTTAACAAAGGTGCTCCATGTTTTCTACGAAATTGATTGTGCATATCCAAACCAGCTGTCAAAAGTGCGGGTACTGGAGCCTTGTCCTGGCTCCTACCACTTCCGGTTGTTTGGCTTGCCGGAGTCACTCGTAGATTATTTCGATTGAATGAAGACGTCACAGAAGTTACTGGGGTATTTCCTTGTCTAGTAGTGGACAATGTTGTTTTGGTTGTGGAACGCCAATTTGACCCCGTTTGACCCCCAATTTTTGTCAATGGTCTCTAAAGTGAAATAATGAGATTTAAAGGCAAGTAATGATAGTAATTAAATTCCCAAAATTAAATTAAAAATAATTTACCACGTTTTTGACATTAATAGAAAATTCTCCCCTGACATTTCCTCTTTTTTCATAAAAAGCCACGACCACAACCCGATCTCCAGCAACATTGGAGGCAATACCAACTCCCAATTTAGTAGTGGCAAGCCAAACAATTTGGGAAAAGGAGAGTCCAGATTTATTAAATGATGAGGGGCCAGGAGGATGAGCCCAATTGTAGTCATGAATTTCATTATACCAACAATCAATGGCACGTTCAACAGCTGTCACTTCTGAAATTTCTTGTAATTCATCTCCACTCCTTCTCAGTTCAAATAAATTTTGACCCCATGAAACATTATCCTTTAATTCCAATTCTTGGGGTTGTCGTCTATAATTTACTCGAGATACCAAGTACGTGGCATATTCTTTGGCGTCTTTTTGTAACTAAAATTATAATTAACATTTAATTACAATAATAAAATTACAATTAATTTTCTGATTTATTTAAAATAATTAAATAATAACCTGATAACTCCATTGTAGAGCTGGGGATCCATGACGTGATCTCAATTCATTGTGAAGACTGAGGGCTCTTGTTTTGTAATCTGAAATAAATAAAGTTTAATTTAAAATTAATTAAATAAATATTTTAATTTAGTAAAAATACCACAATATTAATTAAAGTTTACCTGGGTAGTTCATGATGATTTTATGATGTTCTCTGGTTGAGTATAATCTGAGAATGAAGAGAGAGAGAGAGAGAGAGAAGCGTGCCAGGAAGAAGAATTAAATGAGATCACAAAGATGCAGGGTGCAGCTATTCTGTAATGTTTTTATGTGTCTCTCTCATCTTGTTGTTGTTGTGGGTGTTCTACCTGTCCGCATTTGCCCAAAAACGTGTTCATAACATGTTGGCCAAATCGGGAAGGGACATGGGTGGGGGCGTTTTTTTATGTGTCCAACTAAATTTATGGTCATGAGGTCATCGAGATACCACTAATGTAACTTGCTATCAATTTTATTTAAGTATGTAATAAATTGCATTAATTTTTGCACGACTTTTTCTGGACATGAAATTATTTAAATATTTTTGGGTTGTGGCAAAAATACATATAAGACATTTTGTCTTATTTCTATTAAAAAAAGTAATGGGACAAAACTCCTATACATGCCTCAATGTCAAAAATTACTAAATTAGTCGATTATAATTTACAATAATGGAGAAGGATGATCATTAAAGAGTCAATTTGAATCATCATTTTTTGGTATAATAAAAAAATTCTATTATTTTTATACCTGTATTAATACATAATGTATTTATGTAGTCTACGTACTTATCGTTAGTACATTATCTTGATCTTTTGTCTGAGGTAATGGTCTGGAAGTTGAGAATAAATTTAAAAATAATTAAGGTATAATATAGACATGATATAATTTCTAGTTTATAAGTACCAAATATTTATTGTCTTTCTAAAAACTACTTACACTATAACTTATAGTCTATAAGTATGATAGTGGAACAGACTTTTGCTTGTAGGATAATAATGTATAAATATTTAATTATAAACTTTTAGAAATAATTAACGCTTGAGTACTCTCCTGGCTACTCTTGCTGCTCTGTTTAGCAGACGAGGATTTTGAAGTAACATCAATTTGTCACGTTGACTAGGACGTCGTCCATGGGCGGAGGCAGTGGCTATTTGTTGTTGCATTTGGTCAAAATACATGGCCAAAGTCATTAAAATTTGTCTTTCATTGGATTTTAAAGCATATAAACCGGGAGCATTTTTAGCAACAACATCTACACCTCCAGTACCATTAAGTACATCAAATGAGGGTTGTGAAAACTTTCCGGGTTGACCACGGTGCAGTCCTTCCAGTGAACTCGTCGTACTCAAATTTCTTGATCCAATTGTTGGCAACTTTAATTGAATATTACTTGTCAAAAATTGTAACATCTTGATGGATGTAACTTGACTCGGATGATGTATCCTGTTGAATCATACAAAAAAAACATTTTCAATTTATTTGTCCTCTAAAATACTCTAAATTTTAAATTAAATTGTAAATTGACTATTAGTACTCTTGTACAAAGAACAGTGGAGTAAAAAACATTATACAAAATCAGTTTCTAATTATGAAGACAATATAAATCTATTATAAAACCAATTAGAATTTGTCATTTACAAACATAGTTTAAAGATAAATGACTTTCCTTTTTCAAAAAATTGTGTGGGCTATTGGCTGTTCATGAATTTTACTTTGTCTTTCTCAATTTACTCGTTAATAAATGTAAAATAATTACCTAGATTGTGACCAGCAGAAAATGATGTTGATGATATGTTCAACGGTTAAACTTTAATATGCGTATTAAATTTAATTCTGAGATTAAATTATAAAAAAGAGGCAAAAAAATTCTTCAAAATATTTGTGTTTTCCTGCCACCAAGCATGTCTAGCGTGTTCATACTCAGAATTTGCAGGGTAGACCAAAAGTCATAAGACGAAAGTAAAAATTTGGCATTGTCGTACAGTCATGAATTTGATGTCAATGGACAGGGTTTTCTGAGGCCCTATTATGAAAAAAAATCAGAGAGAGATGAAATGATGATGAAAAAGAGTATTTTTGTGACAAAAATCACAAGCCGAGTCAAAAGTGGCTCAACGTTAAGTCAAACTAATTTCACCGTTCCGAATGCTTAGAAATTAACGTCGTTGTGTCACTTTTTCGGTCTATTATCGGTCTATATCAGTGGGCACCCCTTGACTGGAATTTTAAGGGCTATTCAGTGGACATCAATTTATTTTCATATCTCCATTTATAAGGTCACTCAAAGGGCACTCTTTTTCATCATCATTTTTTCTCTCTCTGGTTCTTTTTTCAGAATTATAGAGCCTTAGAGAACCCTATACAGACCAGGTTTAAAAAATGTCCTCTATAGGTCAAATGGAAGGTCAATAATTTTTTTCGCCTCATGGACATTTCTCATAAAGCCCTAAATTAATTTACTGCCACATAAAAGTTGAATATTCATCCATCAGTGGGGAATCATAGTCACCGACAACTCGTCTTTCCTGAATTACCCCGCCCCCCGGGTTTTGGGTGGTCACAACTTTGCCAAAAGTGATTGCTAGAAAAACTAGACAATGTAAGCTGATCATCGACATCAAATTCATGATCGTACGACAAATAGTCGCTAAATGGCCAAATGTTTACTTTTGCCTGACTTTTGGTCTACCCTGCACTTACTACCCCCCAACCGTATGAAGCAAAGTTTTTACATGAACAAGAACAAAAAAAATTTAATAATTTGAATACAAACTAAACCATCAATTAAATGAAAAATCTAAACATAAAAATGGATAGAATCATGATTAAAGATACGAATAAAAGAAAATTGGATGAAATTCCATGAGTATTTACCCTTAAATTAGGCAAAGAATCATGTAGAAGCCGGTTGCGGGTAGAGTAGGGAGGACTATATAAAAGATGAGTAAAGCTATCTTCGGTACTTACCTGGCACGAAGGGCTTCCGTGATCAACAAGGCGGACCCTTCAGGGCGAGGTCGGCCATTGCACTACGGTCTGACTGACCCCTGCGATTATCCCAAACGTGGATAACTCGAGTGCGTTATTTTTGGTAGCGGGGACTATGGCGTTCGCGCCTGTCCCTACATTTAATAACAATTAAAATTTTTTCATTCATTCAAAATTCCTCTTGTTGAGGTAGTCCAATTTTTCTTATGTAAAAGACACACACGCGTCCTTGTATCGATCCCTCTTTTTCCATGTTCTCAAATAAAAGTCCGGGCAAAGTTCGGATCTCCGAACTCGGAAAAAATAAATGAATCAAATTCGGGAGAGATGTAGGTACTCAAGGGCGCATGGGCTAGAGAGCAACAATTTTTGCAGAAAAAGAAATACATTCAATCTGTTCTCCTCTTATCATTATCACCCCCTTACCAAAAATCCTCTCTCTCTCTCTCTCTCTGTCCATTCAAATTAAATCGCTGTCTCTTTTAATTACAATTAAGTCCACATTGTAAAAAAAACTGTCATTATAGTCTTCATATCATAATAGTTTACAACAAGAAGAATTAAATATTTTCGTAAAATTATTTAGAGACATTTTGCAAAAAAAAATAAAACAAAGAGGAAATTTTAAAGTGCGCACATATGGACAAAAAATATATTCAATTATTTCTTCTTTTAATTCGCAATTAAAATTATATATAAAAAATACTATCATAAAGTATACGCAAAAATTTATTTGTTAAGTGTGTACAATCATTTTAAAAAAGACAATCTTCTGCTAGTTAAATTGTATTTGAGGCTGGGCTTTAACTATGAGAAAATTTTTAGAAATTTTAATTATTCAATTGTAAAGTTAAAGTTTATTTTAAAAAATTATTATTATACACAATCTATTTAAAAATTAAAAGTTAATTGTACATATTAGTTAGCTAATAACTAAACATAGTTCAAAGTAAAGCGGCCTTGTGGCTTTTTTTTGCAAAAAGATACAAATTTAAAAAACAAAATTAAATTAGAAAATAATTCCAATCAAGTATCATTTTAAATGTAGTTTAAATTAAATGGGTAGTAAAGTTTACAATTAAAATAGAAAATCATTTCATTTAACTAAGCAACTACCACTGTCTCAACAAGGGAGAAAAAGGTGAGTTTAATTTATAATTTAAAATTGTGACAAAATTAAAATGATAATATTTTAAATAGAAATTAAATTGGGGGATAAAGAAGGATGCCACCCAAACCCGCCTGTAAAATGAATGAAACAAAATTAGAGATTAATGAAAATTATGAGGAGGCTGAATTGTCAGATGTGGATGATGACGTCTTTGTTCGAAGTGGGGGTCGTAATGGTTATCGTTTGGAATATGACACGGCCAAAAAACCCTTGATGACCCCTCGAAAAAAACAGGTACTCCCATTATTTTAATTTTTTAAAATTTTATTTAATTATAAATTAATTAAATATATTTTTTAGACTTTTGGGCTTAAAAATGGGGGACTACATACAGAAGTTCGGTAAGAATTTTGTTTGTTATTTAATTGTAAAAGTTTACTTTATAAATATTAAAAATTAATTAATTTTGAACAGATCAAGTCCTCCAGTATTTCAAGTGATTTGCCTACCAATTTGCTACATTTTAATTGCCACCCTTGCCATGTTAGGTAAGTTGAGAGAGTTGAGATTTAAATTTTCCAAAAAAATGAAAGATTTAATTAATTTTGTAATTAAAATAGGAATAATTGTGGTGGTGGTATTTCTTGCGGGTCACATGAATTGGGCATGGCCCCGTGGATTGTCCAAATTGTGGTCAAACTCAAAAGTTTTGGAAAAGTTGATTCCTTGTGATAATTTAATTGTGGAGGACGTGTGGGTTAGTCAATTTCCAAAATTTCTCACTGAATCCTCCTTCCGCACTCTGGACGTCAATGGCGATGGTAATTTTTCAAATTAAATTAATAATTATGAAATAATTTAATTTCTGGTTTGAATTTAAAAAAAGGGGTGGAGGATATCATATTGGGGTTTGCAACTGGTGCTGATGGGCTTGAAGTCCCCGATTTCGTCTGTGATATATATTTTAAGGGTCAAAAGCCATGTTTTGGAGGGGTCCTTGCCCTCGATGGTCGCAATGGATCTGAATTATGGCGTCATTGGACACAACATGAAGGTACTTTCTTTTTTTTCCATTGAAAGAAATCCTTGCTTCTGAATAAAATACCTGACTTCCGGTTCTTTTTTTCTTCAAGTTTTTGCTGTCAATTGTAACCAAGATTTGACCAAGGATGGCATCCATGACTGTCTCATTGCTGGCCGTGCAGGGGTAAAATTTTAAATCAAATTGTTTTTGTAATAAATTGCAAATTAATATTTTTTGCCAATTTTACAGGTATTTTGTGCAATTAATGGAAGGGACGGTTCTCTCCTCTGGACATTTCCGGATGGAGAGGCAAAAGACTCAAAAATGAATTTTTATACGCCACAATTCATTCGGGATTTAAATGGGGATGGCATTGTTGACGTCGTCACTTGCCATGGAGGAGATCCCTTGGCTGATCAAGGTTATTCTTATTTTAATTAACTTTTAAAATTACATTAAATTAAACTTGAAAAATTAAAATAATTAATTGATTTGTTTACAGCAACAAAGAATCGTCGAATAGGTCGAATAATTTTAGTCAATGGGAAGACAGGACAAGTTCTTCAATGGGTTGAGACCCCAGACAAACGGGAGACATATTACTCTCCTCAAATTTTGACCCGGGGTCAAGACGGAGCTGATTATTTACTTTTTGGTACTGGTGGGGAGACCAATGGAGGGGGACTCTATTTAATTCTGCTTACTGACTTGTACAAAGGAGTCATATCAAATGTAAGTTTTTTTTAATATTAAAATTAAATTATCATTTAATTGTAATTATTTATTTCTTTAGGTCAAAACAATTTACAAGGATGACTTCAAAGGGGTGATGGTCCCTCCAGTGATTACGGATGTGAATGGGGATAATATTGACGACATTGTCATGGCCATGTTCAACTCGACTGTCATTGCTTTTAATGGAGAAAGTCTGGAACAAATTTGGAATTTTACTTTCCCCTCCTCTGAAACATACACGTTAGTAGTTTTCAATATTATTTTATTTAATTGTGATTAAATTCTCTCTCTCTCTCTCTCTCTCTTTCTACAAAATTTAATTGTCAATTAATAGAACACCAACACCAGGCTACTTTAATCAAGACGAGATTCCCGATTTTTTGGTCAAATATCAAACCGGACCAGGATTTCCTGTTTATTATCAAGCCAAAGTATTTAATTATTTTAAAATAATTAAAATAAATTTTAATTGTCAACTTAATTGTATTGTAGACAACAATAATGGATGGGAAGACCGGGAAGCCATTGTTGGACACTCCAATTTTAGACAGCATTGGCTCACAGGCCTCAACGCCCTTGATAAGAGTCGAGGGGATTGGCAATGACATTTTCCTGTATTGGTCCTCCAACTGCAAGGGATTTGAAGGAAATTCGACTCAATTTAATTTTGTCAAGGGTGAGTTCATTAAAAATGGAATTTTTTATATTTAAATTGACAATTAAAATATTTAATGTGTGGTTTGTAAATAGGGACAAATGTTCATGAACAAAGTCGTTCAGATTTTTGTAAGCTTCGATTTGACTCAAAACTTGTGAATCAACTGAGAGCCTTCAACTCCAAAATTGGGGTCCCTGGTTCCATCGTCTATGACTCTGGTACCTTTTGGTAATTAAATTAAAATTAATGGAGTAATTAATTGTTAATTATGTCTGTAGAATTGAGGGCGGTGGATGAGTACAACAATAAAACGGACACAAGTCAAGAAGGTCAAGCTTATTTGAGAGCTCACCCTCAAATGTGGTCCTATTTTGGCAACAATAGTCCCCAACAACAGCAACAACCATCACAACAATATTCAGACTACAAAGAATCTCAAGCTCAAGGGTCTCCCTACAATCCCAATGGAATGACCTTTGACGGTGTCATGAATCCGGGTTCTCTCATGGACAATTATCCTAATCCTCTCTCTCCCGGGTCATATGACTTGTCCTCTCAACCAGAAATGACAGAGCAAGTAAAATATCCAATGTATCATTCAGTGAGAAAACATGGAAAATTTAATATTCCTGGAGGTCAACTTCAACAAGGTCAACTTGCAGACGTTTCTTCTGGAATGAATATCAATAGACGAGTTTATCCAGGAAATGAAGGGAATGGACAAGCCCAAATTCCACAGGATGGGTTCATGTACAATAATTATTATGATGTCAGAAATAAATATCCCCAAGGGGCCATCCCTATGGACAGTAAAAGGGGATTTAATCCAAATTCAGATCCAAATATTGGGGCCCTTGACTCATTACTGGAGTGGGGTGCAAGAGCCCGGGTAGCAGAGGGTGGGGATAATCAATTTGGGTTTCAGTATGGAGATCCAAATAGACGAAGGGGAGGACGGGTCAAGAGACATGTGGGTCCTCATGACATTGAAGGAATTCAAAGACTTATTTCAACAGGTAATTAATTAATAATTTAACTTAATTTTAATTTGTGGAATATTAATTTACAATTTTTTTAAATTAGGGACACTGGCAGCTCCACTTGGGAATAAGACGGATGGGATTGACTTGATTTTTGCAACGTATTGGTTTTACCCGGCAAAAACTTCGGTGGAGGGGAAGAGTTGTGGGAAGAAAACGGGGGAGGATGATTTGCTTCAGTATGACGACAGGAGGGAGTGTCAAGATCAAGAGGAGGATGGAGATCAAGTGCCAGACAGAGCTGAAGAGACGGATAGGACACAATATGAGAGCCAGTCTACGTATAATCCGTTTGACATTCACATGGGTCAAATGACCGTCTACAGACTTCACATTAATTGTAATTGTACCTCCCTTGGAAAGGCTAATAAGAGTCAGGCTAAGAATTTGGGACATGAGAGATGTGCCCGAATTCTTCCCATGAAAGATCAACCCTGGTCGGGTTACATGGGATCGAAAGCTGACTCTTACTTTCCTAACCTTCTCCCGGGACAGGAATTACTCAGGTTTTTCAATTTAGTTTAATTTTGGACAACCATTTTTATTTATTTATTACTCTCTTGTGTTTCATTTATTTTCATGTGTGTGTGTGTGTGTCGTCGTTTGTTCGTTCATTATTTGTTTTGTTGTAACAATGGAAAAAAGATTGGCAATAAAAATAAAACGTTTTCTTGATTAAACTTCATCTTCTTGTCATTTAAATTAATTAAATTGTACAACAATTAACTTTCCCCATTGATGAAAAAATTCTTGTAGTCCCAAGGATCAAATTTCTGTTTTGGCGCAAGGAAGTTATTTTGAATTAATTTTTCTTTGAACTTTTTTTTCTGTCAGAATCTGTCAAATTGCGAATCACAATTAAATTATTTGATTTAAATGACAAAATGAATTTGTTCATTATCAATTAAAAAAGATTCTTGTTTCTTCTTGTCATTCGGTGACCCATTTTGGGTACAAGGTGAGATTTAATTTTAATTTATTCTTGCTAATTCTCTTGATCAATTTTTGTACTTTAAAATTTACATAAAATTTTAGTTTACAAGGTGAATATAAATTAGCATGTAAAATGTCATCTTCAACTGTGACAGGAAAGGGTCAGATGGCAAGTCCCACTGGTGGAGCAAGTGATATTGATGCCAAAGTCAGAAGAGGTAATAAATTTGATTAAAATTAAAAACTTATGTTGAATATCGTTGGAAGGATAGTTAACTTAAAAAATAATATGTACTTGAGTAGTACTTGAGGCAATGGAATTGTTAAAAGGGTTAAACTTAGGTTAAACTTTATTATTTTACTTTTTTTTGAAACAAAATTAAATCTTCTCATTAATTTGGGATTTCAGCTGTGGGGAGACTGTCGGAAAATATTCACATTATGGCCAATGAACCATCTCTGGCTTTATTTTGTATTCAGGTAAATGAATGTAGTCATCATAAAAATTGATTATCAATATTATCATATATAAGTACTTACATGAGTTTAAACAATGAAAATTGTATATTATATTATATAAATTGTAAATAGGAACATGTTCGAAAAGAGATTCCAAATATGATTCAACAACAACATGAATTTAACACTCAACATCGTCTCCTCCAAGGCACCTGTTACGATTGTGACTACGGCATTGCGTAATTAATTTTCCTACAAAATTATTTTTTATCTTTACTGCTATAAGTTGTGTAAGTACTTCTAGTATGTAGTACCTACATTTTATTTTATTCATGTACTACTTCTCAAGTAGTTTTAGTTTTTTGTGTGTATATTTTAGATATAAATAATATTGGTGATTAATAATTTGAATATATATTAAATTTTAAATATTTGTCTAATTATTATCATTATAGAGCTGTCAAGTCAATAGAAAAGTCTCGGGAACAGTTTGACTCGATTCAACATCTTTTAGCCAATGCCCTCTTTTTAAAACAACAACTTAAGTATAATGAACAACGTCGGAAAGTAAGACATTGTTTGAAAATTAATTAAATCTCTCACGCATCATAGCATCATAGTTATATTGTTGTGTTTCTCTATTTTATACTAAAAACATTGCTATTTCTTCCATTGATTCATATTTACTTTTTATTTATTATGAACAGGTGAACGAGAAGAAGCGGAAATCATAGTTCAATCTGGAGGATCATCAATTCGCAATAATTCATCCGTGTCACACTGGATTTGGATATTGTTGTTATTACAAAAGTATTTTCATAATAATAATTTTGTATTGAGCACAGGCCAAAATAATATTATTATCCCGGTATACACATTTTATTTTATTTTTTATATAATATATAAAGTGTATTACATGTAACTACATATTGTCACACAAACAAGAGGTGGATCTCCTAACCAGATTAAAATTGGATGGAAATACTTGGAAAATAAATTATATTGGATTAGAGGGGAAAAAGGAAGGAGGATGTTCAGTTCAAACAAAGCAAATTAGCACATTACAAATAATTGAGTAATTAAAATTTGTAAAAGCCTCACATTCCCAAAGAATGTGACATTCCTTAAAACTAGCCCATATTTTTTTGTATGGAAAAATTATAATTTAACAAAATTGAAAGAAGAAATAAAGAAAATGTAAGAACTAATGACATTTAAATTGGGAAATCTTTCTTGCTTATGTGAATGATGGCGAGGTTGAGGAATAGGCCTTGAGGAAGATGAAACTTTCTTTTTCTTTTTGTTTTCTCACCGAATGCCGCAATGGATATTTTACTTGCTCTGTCATTTCTGGTTGAGAGGACAAGTCATATGACCCGGGAGAGAGAGGATTAGGATAATTGTCCATGAGATAACCCGGATTCATGACACCGTCAAAGGTCATTCCATTGGGATTGTAGGGGGATCCTTGAGCTTGAGATACTAATAAAAAATTATTATTAGCATTATTTATTGATCATTCTTTAATGTGGGACACTGATTTTTCAAAAATCTTTCAAGTCATCTATAGACTTAAATGAATGGATTTGCATCAGTCTAAATGTCTAGTAAAAATAATTATTTTAAATTAAAAGACCAGGTATATTTCTCACTATGAAAAAAATGATTAAAATGGTGGGATTTAGAAAATCTATTTTTACAAAAAGGGAGACTACAAAGATGAGGTTGGCTGGGGTCATAGAAATCTTATAGTCTTTTCTTTAGCATGTGTACGGATGGGGTCAGAACAAGAAAAATCTGGTTTTGATGGGAGACAATGCTCAATGTTTTTTGTCCTAGTGCCAAAATTTTTTTTTTTCTGAGCCCACCAATTTTTAGAAAAAAAAACACAAAAATATGTGGAGCAATCCGCCTTACCCAAGGCCTCTCACCGCACAAATCCATTCCGTAAAATAAACACAAATTCTTTTTGTATCTCAATTCCCAGCTCTATAAAGATTTTTTCAATTGAGCTCAATCTCAAATCACATTTCTAGACAATATTCTCTGGGAAATTTCAACTCTCAATTTCAACTAATTTTTTTTTTTGAAATTTGAAGGCGGGAAATTAAAAATTAAAAATGAAATCAGAATATTCGAGTCTATTCTTCATCCTCTGTACACTTATTTGCGGGGTGTGGGCGTCTAGTGAAGAAAGTAATGAGACTGATTCATTTGAACTTGGGACGAATGATCATTGCAATGATGATTGCCGTATTCAAAAATTGAGAGATGCCCAGGATAATATTTTGTAAGTATTTTGAATTTAAATGTCCATTATAATTTAATTAATTTTTAATTAATTTTTGTGTGTACAGGATAGTCTCACTGGTGTGTCTTTTTGTGACGGTTGGTGGAACGATCACAGTTTTAATTTATTCCTGTACTAATCGTAGAAATCCTCCTCCTCCCCCCACTGGCCCAACCAAGTACTATTAAAATATTCATTTTGGGCTTTGTTAATTATTTAATTTTGCCAATAAAATAATTATTTTGAGCGTCATTTTTTGGTTGAACCATATTTTTTCAGCATTTTGTCTAGTGATTAGAATTCCCACAATTTAATTAATTGAAAATAACTAATCTCAATTTTTGACATGACCGTTTCCTTCAAGGGAATATCACAAAGGAAATTGGGATCGGTATTCAGAGGATGACATTTCCGTGTCACCTCTCGGTCACCCCGTTGACCTGGGGTCAGTCTCTCCAATTTGTGTTGAGACAGGTTTCATTAATAATAAAGCCAGTGACATGATTGGATTTGGTTAAGTTCATTGTAATAATAATATTCTTGATGGTCAACTTCGACTTGCTTCGGTACAATTAAAATATAGTTATTAATCCCAGTTAAAAATAATATTCAAAATTTTGAAGGGTCGAATCTACATGGCATGCCGACATGACTGGCGACAGTGCAGTGGCTCCCCTTTATTTGGCTATAAAGACAATCGACCTGTGCAGATGAGCTTAGTGACGTCACATTATGAATGTGGCAATTGTCTGTGTTCGGGTAAGTCAAGTCTTGATTGGTGGTTTTATTAATTTTAGGCGGGAAATTTTTAAATATTCATGTAAATTATTTAAATAAATTGATTGAAGCCATTTTTGGTCTCGGTCACGTGTCAAGAGTAGCATTTGGTGTAGTTGTGACGTCATCAGTCTCCGTCTTTCGTCGACAATTTTCCCATTTAAAATTCATTTCAATGTACTCAAAAATTCCTGAAAAATTGAACTCAATTAAAAAATGACCTTTTGACCTTGAATAAAATTAATTTTACTTTGAAAAAATGGAAACTTTTGTTCAAGTTGTTCCTTAATTTCTCGCCGGCAGACAAAAATCCAAAACAGAGCCAAAGTTTGTAAAATATTGTACAAGTCAAAGATGGCCAAGTACCACGCGACATTGAATCCCCAAACGATGTTGGAGACACTCTCAAATACCCACGTGATTCCAATAATTACAAACAATTTTCCAAACCGACTTGCCCTAATTAAAATAATTATTATGAATATTTAAATTAAAATAAGGCGCCTCATTTAAATTGTTTATTTTGTACTTGGACTGTTGATTTTCCCTGGAAGGATTGACATTGAATCGTCTTTTATCTCTTTGATATTTGTACACAAGAAGGACAGTGAGGAGGCCAAAGGTCAAGTTGAAAATGAATAAATTTATCAAAACAATGAATTCATAATAGAGTAAAGCCGAGTCATCAAGGTAACAATGTTGACGGCCATATTGTGGTCTTTTGACACTCTCATCAAAAAATCTAGAATCAAAGGCAACTTATATTTTACTAAATTCAAAATTACCCGCCATAAAATTTTAATTTTACTCAAAATTATGCTCCACAATCAGCGAGGCCAAGACAACAATAAAAGGAAAGCCAAATCCGACTGTTGAATAAATTAAAAATCTTTTTAGTCCCTTGGTCCTCTCACATCTCGGGGTCATTAACCTGTTCAAATTAAATCATTTTAAATTTTGAAAATGGCGCTAAAAATATTATTTTTTTTAAATATTGGTACACCTAATGGTAGACCAAACGTCGAAATTGAGGATAGTCATCCATGAAAATGAAGCAATGTTGAAAAAATGGATGACAATGGAAATGGCCACACAAAATGGCGTGCCATAGGCGTGCCCAGAGAGACTGTAAAAAATTCCGATGATGAGGAAAAAGAACCACAAAAAAAGACACAGTGAAAAGGTCGCGATGGTCCAACCATGGACATTTTGGACATCATACAGTGCGCCATAGACCACGACAATTAGCAAAAGGAAAAAACAGGAAATTGTCAAAGCCACGATGTACACCACCAAAATGGGCCTTATTGAATCCTTAAAAAAGGCAAAAGGTTAAACCAATTTTTTAAATTTAATTTAAGCGCGTACAATTGAAAATTCTGGTGGATTACAAGACCAAATGGCAAATGATCCAGGGACGTTTGTCTCATTTCGAATGAAATGATCAAGACAGAAATCCGTCAACTCTTCCCATTGGTGGTTACCACTTGTACGGGTAAGCAGTTTTCCTTGGATGTATTGAACACTGAAAAATGGCGGTAAAAATTTAATTTTTGAATTAATCTAAATTGTACACTTACTCTTTGCGTGTAGCATGATGAGAAATGGAAAGTTGGTAGGGTAGAATTGTTTCTCTTTTTTGACACTCGGCCATTTTGGTTTCGTTGTACAAAGCCAATGAAAGAGTTGTTCCATCATTTAGTACTATAAAGGAGAGGTCACTCGAGATTGTGGGGTCAGTAGATGTACAATTTATTTCGGAATTTGAATTTGTCAATTGAAGTCCATGACCTGGGGGACAACATTTTGGAAATTGGTTAAATGTTTGAGATTGTGGTCTCAAATCTTTTGAATTTGCTCTAATTTCTACGAGAAGAACAAAACCCACCAAAACTTTTGTAATCAAGTTCATTTTTAATGCAAGTCTTTTGTTTCAATTGTAACTTTAACATTTAAATAATTATAATGTCTGTCAAAGTTAACGGATGTTACTCCCCCTCCCCTCTCCTATATGTTTATTAATTTCACTAAATCAAGACCACCGGAAAGTGGTTATGAGTCAACCAAGTTAATGGAAGCAAATTAATTGTTCTGTTTTTCTTTAGAAATGACGTCAAAATGAAAAACGTGTTTCATTTTTGTATCAGAGTTTTATCATATTTAATATTTAATTTAGGTTTTAGTTGTGCAAACAATTATCGTGAATTGTACGTTAATAAATAACGCCCCTTAATTTAAATGATCATTCCCGTGTTGAAATGAAGTGAAACAATTAAATTAAAATTTATTTTGGATGCTCCATTATATTTAGTGAATATTATATAATTTTTTCTTTGATTCAACTTTCAATTTGATGTGGAAAGTCATGAAAGTTGCTAATTAAATTTAATTTTAAAGTTGAGAGAGAGAATACATAAAACACAATTTTTTCTTGAAAGTGCATGCGGTCAAGTTATTTTACTGTGAAATGGAATGAACCATGTTTAATATTATCATAAAAACTTAAAAAAATATTAAGTTTTAGAATTAATTAATTTCACCCCGATTTAAAATTAACTCCTCACCCATTAACTCTAATTATAGCCAAATTATTTTTGGGGACTCATAGAAAATGACAGGTACTCTCGTTTTCCTCCGAGAGTCACATGCAAGCATGTGTCCAATTAAAAACATTTATATTTTTCTTAAATAGTCAATTAGTCTTCCCTACAAATTATTTTCAAACATGTCACCCATAGTTAACTTTTTTTACAATGGAAAATTCATCTCAATTTATTACAATTAAAAAATGGTGCAGAGTCAAGTTGAAGGCTCACTCCATGAACATGACAAATTTCAAAATGAATTTAGAAATTGGCGACATCCAATAACCCAAATCTCCTTTGTCAAATATGAGCATGACTAATCTCAATGAAAATTATATCCGTTTCCATTTAAATTTAACTACAATTTTACTAACTACACCCCCCCCCCCATTAAATTCCACACCAGAGGATGGCGAGTCCTATAAAAACCCTCAACATTTTGTCAGTTGTCCATCGTCCACTTTTTGATATTAAAAAACATATTTTCAAAATGAAATTTCTCGCACTCGCCGTCCTCATCGCTTGCGTCGTTCTTGCGGTCAGTTTCAAATTTTAAAAAACTGGAAACGTGGTCAATTTTAATTGTTGTTTAAATAGGCAGGAGATGATGAGAAGAAGAAGGAGTGGAAGATAAAATGCAAGGGACAAGAGGCCGACATGTCAGCCACAAAGCCGTACTGGAAAGACTGCAAACCCGAAAAAACCGAAGGGGGTGACAAGAAGGACCACCACAAGAACTTCCTGGTACCCTCACTCAAACTCCCCCAATTAAATAGCCCTTAATTCATTTTTTAATTTACATTTACACAGAAAACGAAAGTTTGCCTTTGGACCAAAACTGGAGTGGTAAATATTTAATTCATAATTAATTCTTTAATTTTAATTAGAGTTAAATCTAATTCCTTAAATTTTTTGAAGGTGACTAACAATGTCATCAGCCAGGAAAAGTTTCACAACCAAACGCAGGCCATGTTCTTAGGGTCAAAGTTGGGAAATGACCTTGCAACAGCCTTTGATGCCTGTTTCGCTGATGAAAAGAATAGTAAGACACCTCCCCCCTCCCTTGATTATTTTGGAGGGAATTTTCAAATAAAACTTTTAATTAATTTTGTAGCGAACAACCTCTCTGAAGAGAATGACTGTAAGTCTTACGAACCCTTCTGGAATTGTTTGATGGGCATATGGAAAACGGTTAGTTAATTCCCCCATTAAATTTATATTTCATTTTAAATATACGTCTTAATCTCCATTCTAATTTTTGTGTTTGTAGCAATGCAAAGAGGAATAAATCCAGACTTACAGGATGGGATAATAAATGGCGTGATTTTTGACAAAAAAAATAATTGGGCTTAATCAAAAATGATTTGAAAAAAGAAATAATAAATAAAATTATGCGATCATATTTCAAATTACGATAATTAATTTACAAATTAAAAACCCATTGGGTATCGGGACAAGAATAAATTAATAATTTGAACTTATTTAGTCTTATTTTTTGCATAAAATCAATGCGGCGGGGTGTGAAAAAGGGGAAAAATAATTTTGAAATAGACTTGTGAATTAAACTCAAAAACGAAATATTTTATTAAAAGAAGAACAAACCTCTAGGTAGTATAGTTTTAGTAATTACTTTCATGTAAATCTTTCTTGTATTCTTGAATTACAATGGAAAATGTGACTGCATGTGATTATCAATTCATATTCATTCGTGCACACGAATAAAAGTACTAGTTAGTCGACAAAAAAGAATCTACCTGTAAATAGCGTGATTTTTTATAAAAATAATTTGAATCGTTAAAAATGATTTTAAAAACTAAAATGATGGATAATTATAAGATGATGATGGTTAATTTACAATTAAAAATCCACGAGTTGAGTCATATAATGATGAGACATGAATAAATGAATAGTTTGTAGCCTTATTTTTGTATGAAATGAATGGCGTTGACAAGTGAGAGAAACGGACACAATTTAATTGTCAAATTAAATTACAAAAAATGGGTTCATTTGCATACAATTTAATAATAATTAATTAGTACATATAATATGTAACCACAAATGAAAAGATTAATATACTTGAAAATATTAAAAATAGACAATTAATTTCTCAATGAGCATTTCACAAGCCATTAATTTAATGCTGGAGTGATTTAAAAATATGTGCTTTATATTTTTTTCGCATTACTTTTTAGCGTGGTCATTTCATCATTTAAATGTATTGGTCAATTCCCCCCCCCCCCCCCACAGTTCTTCTTTTAAGTTAATTACAAAATTGATGGGCTGTGAATTAACTTTTGTTTGTTAACTTTCCACAAGTATTAAATGCGGAAGTCAACGTCTTGACAGTAAAACGTTGATTACAGTTATGTATGTACACTCTATGACTCTAATGAATTTGCCTATTTTGAATTAAAATTACATTATTGATCATGTTATAAAACTCATACTTTTTGTCTACATTTGTATAGCTTCTATACCAGGACATTATGTACATAAATTTTGGTTATAATGTTCAATTTTTAGAGTGCTTTACAAGCAAAAATAATTTCAACTTTGACAACATTTCTCAACCTCCTCATAAAATATTATACAGTTGTTTTTTTGGTAAAAGCTTTCTGACTTTTTCTTGGTGGGTTGAAATATATTTTAATTTTGAAAAGCATCATAAATAATTGTACTGAAACATATTTGTTGAAGAAAACTAAAAATAAAAAATATTTTTTAGAATCTAAGTCAAAATCTCACTCGTACAGTTCACTGCGTCTAATACCATACATAGTTATTGTGAAAAACTATAAACGTTTTCTTCATTTTCCCATTGTTTTCATCAAAGTGCAGTGGCGGCGCTAGCCAAAATAAGGGACCAGGATTTATTCTTTCAAAAAAAGGCAAAATGAGCCTGAAAAGAGCTTTTAATGGTCGAAAATGGCGTCGAAAAATTTAGTTACAAACAAATGCTTGCTCTGCCTGTGCCTAGCGCCGTCACTTTGACAAAGTGGCCAAGGGACGGACCAAGGGAGTTTGGGCAGTACAAAATTGAAACTCATTGAAACTTTCTGAAAGAAAAACAATTTCCCCGCTCTGAAATTCTCCGTCTAGTCTTTTTAAAAAATTAATTTGAAAAATGTTCAAATATTGTAGAAAATATGAAACATAAATAAAAGTATTTACGAAAATTAAAATATTTATTGAAATTCTATGTAGTAGAACACGGAAACAAAACAATTTTGAGTCACCGCTTCAAAATTCTTCGCTTAGTCTTTTTAAAAAATTAACTTAAAAAAATGTTGAAATGTTTTTAAAAACATGGAGCATAACAGTATTTACCAAAATTAAATTATTTTTTGAGATTCTACGACTCGTAGATCACCGAACACCAAAAAAAACTGTTGAGTTAGAAAGACGATAAAAAATAGACGGTACCAACCAAGGAACAAAATTTTGTTTTCGTTGTAAAAAAAATTACAGCAATGTAGTGTTTCATAATGTTAGTCCCAAGTGTGGTGAAATCTATGACACCAATGGGGTTCAAATATGGGCGTCAAGTTAGCAGCCGGCAGCGGGGCTGCCAACTTCACACTGGGGCTGTCAACGTCAAGTTAGCAGCCAAATTTTTTTTCCTTGTGCGTGCTGCAGAATGACCTAACTGAGAACGCACAAGTGACCTTTCAGTGATTTACCTTACCAGACTCAAGGAATAAAGAAATCACGCTCTATCATCGCCCCATTACTTTCTAAAATTATAATTTCACTTGTGCGTCCTCCCTCATGACCTCCCTCAACACGCACAACTGACCCTTAACTCATTGACCTTTCATGACCTGAGTTATTCAAAGGAAAGGGCGAAAATACGCCACAGAATGACCCCACAATATTTTTGAGTTCTGATTTCACTTGTGCGTGCTTCCTCATGACCTCCCTCGACACGCACAAGTAACCTCTGGCCGATTGACCTTCCCTGACCTGAGCTATTCCAAAGACACAGCGAAAATACGATAACTATGGGCAATTTTGTACAATAGTGAATAGCAATGTGGATTTACTTTGTTGGAACATACCGATTTACCAAGAAATGCACTGAGCCTTTATTTAATCCCTTTTCCATGAATTCTTTTTACAAAAACTTCTTGTCTGATTCATCCGTTTTTCTATGAATTCCACAATCCACAAATAAATATTGCCATGGGCTGTATTTGTGGGTTGTCCTTTCTCTATTTGACTCATAAAAGCCTACTGCTTGCCTTCTTGCCTTCCTCCTTGTCCTACACCCAGGAATTATAAATACTTTCAAGCATAAAATGTGTGTCGATTCTCTACTTCTATTTTTTTAATGTAAATTTTTAAAATTTCAAAATTAATTGCTCTCTGCATATACAAACAAAAATGTGAAAATTCATAAACATTTAGAAATATTTTACGGCCAATTTGTAGTCTAATCAAAATATTGTTGCATTATAGCTCAGGTCAGGGAAGGTCAATCGGCCAGAGGTTACTTGTGCGTGTCGAGGGAGGTCATGAGGAAGCACGCACAAGTGAAATCAGAACTCAAAAATATTGTGGGGTCATTCTGTGGCGTATTTTCGCCCTTTCCTTTGAATAACTCAGGTCATGAAAGGTCAATGAGTTAAGGGTCAGTTGTGCGTGTTGAGGGAGGTCATGAGGGAGGACGCACAAGTGAAATTATAATTTTAGAAAGTAATGGGGCGATGATAGAGCGTGATTTCTTTATTCCTTGAGTCTGGTAAGGTAAATCACTGAAAGGTCACTTGTGCGTTCTCAGTTAGGTCATTCTGCAGCACGCACAAGGAAAAAAAATTTGGCTGCTAACTTGACGTTGACAGCCCCAGTGTGAAGTTGGCAGCCCCGCTGCCGGCTGCTAACTTGACGCCCATCCATTTTGAGCGGTGGTGGCGGTGTATCCGGACTTTTCATTGGCAGCGCACTAGGCGGGTTACGGGAGGCAGCAATCGGTATCGTCATTGGGTCAACATGTGGAAGTATGATCGCTGCTGGCGTTCTACTTTTAGTTAGCCAAAACCCTCAGTTCCGCCTCCACCATGAATTCAAAAACAATATTCGACAAAAATAATGACTGCATTTTCTTTAATTACATAATTCCACCATTTTGTTGGTTTTCTACAAAAAAATTAATTTGTAAAATTAAATGGAAGCGCTTATTTCTAAACGTACAAACACGTTTTTATTATTCTTTAATTAATTAAAAATTATTCAAAATGAAGCTCGAGTCAAATTAAAAAATTAAATTAACTTTAAATATAAAATTATTAGTTTGTTTCCCCACATGATTTCCATACAAAAATATAACTGGCAAATTTTTCATTCATTTCTCACCAACTAAATTAATTTAAAATTGCTATTATTCATTTAAATACAATAAAGTTAAATTTATTGTTTCACTTGAACATCATTTTGAATTGTGTTAACATTTTATTAAAAATTTTCATCAAGAAAATAATGTATTTAAAAATAATTAAAGTGATGAGAATCGAAAAGCGGATTGAGAACCATCGTTTTTTAGAAGCATCAAGTGAGAGCCCTGATTCAGTTCCGGACCACAGTTTCCGTTTGGAAGGTAATCAAAATTTTGAATCAGATTGGAATTTTTTCCAGAGTCTTTCGAACTCAGAAATTATTTCTACTTTATTTCTACGCTAACTTGAAATTGTTTATTTTAAAAAGTTAAAAGAGCTCAAAAAACTCGGGAAAAAATTCCAATCTGATTCAAAATTTTGATATGGGCGTGAAGTTGGCGGCCAACGGCCAAAGCGTGAAGTTGGCGACCAAATTTTTTTTGCTGTGCCACCTCGGCTATGACCTCCTCTAGCTGGCACAAGCAACCGTTAGGACATTGACCTCT
>JAQIVZ010001820.1:0-27136 GCA_034700945.1 Arrhopalites spinosus
ATTTGACGCTTGGCCTTTTGATCGTTCGGGATTTTGACGTGTTGGGATTTTGACAGTCGGGCTTTTGACGCTTGGGACTATTATTTTCGGGCTTTTAACTTTCGGGATTTTGACTTTCGAGATTTTCATCGGTTAGCCCCAACCGATTTCGGCTGTGTGTATACTTTTGATGCTTTAGCTTTAAGATTTGCAAGTCTCCAAAACATTGAAAGAAGGAGTGTAGAGTTTGTACACAAATTGTCACCAAATTGCCCTCTCCATATGTAATGCTAAATGAATTATTGTAAAGTACATTTAAAACATTTAGCCAATCTTTTCCTCAATATAAATGGCTTTTCATCTAAGCTACTTGTACAAAACCAATAAATAATTTTTTATGTTCAGATTATTATATTATTTAATCCCCAAAATGAACATTTTTAGTGTTGTGAGAATCACAAGTTGTAAACTCAATTAAATTGCAAGGAAAAGGTAGCAACTTGTATTTTGCGACTGCAAATAATGAAATAATTTTCTTGTTGACAATAATAATTTTGTGAACAAAAGTCGGTTCTTTTGCCTCTTTAATATAAAATAGCTTTTAATTAACAACTTTTTTCAAAAATAAATTAATACATTGAAGGAGGTAATTTAATCCTTGGCCATGCGGTTTTCTTCAAGCTGCCAATATTTTGGATTTCTCAAATTTTTAATTTTGCAAGTTTCAAAATACCTTTATAAATTATAAATTATAGTTAAGAATATAAAAATTAGTTGGCAAAAATAGTGCACGAATTAAATTATTCTAAAAAAACCTTTCTGATAATAATTTTAAAGCTTTCTTGCAATTAAAGATAATATACTTGTAGTTGTGGTGTTTTCGTCCAATAACATCACACTTTCTGGTCAATTAATTTTTACGGGTTTATGTAATAAAGTCTCCATGATTATTATGGGGACTTTTTTTGCCCAACTCATGTAAATTGAGGTGTGAGTTTAGAATAATAAACTCTAAACAAGTTGAACATTTTAATGAAGCTGAATTAAAGTTATAAAAGTTTGAGGAAACATCCGTACAAGATTTTAGCTGGGAGAAAATGTTTGATAAGTGGGTTCAAAAATTCAATGTTGTTACAAAAACAACCTGGATTTTTGCAAAAATATGCCAAATGTAATTAGATATGAATATCGCAAAATTGTTAATTGCCAACACAGTCAACAGTAGTTTGAACAAGACAAAAAATGACATTTATAAATCTAAATTAAAATCTAGAGACAAAAATTGTATGGCCTTCATTGATACATATAAAAGTCAAAAAAGAAACAGAAAATACTTGCCAAAAAGATCCACTTTTGAAAGTTGGTTCGTTGGCTGTTGGCTTCAATCCACAGATAAAGGTAATAAAAATTTCTAAATAACATATTCGCAAATTAAATGTGACCAAAATTTAAACATGATTATTAATTTTGGAATTAAATAGTTATTATTTATTGACTCAGTTAAATTTTAAAATTCTCATCGTGTTTATGTGGCTCAAACTCACACATGGAACTGGTCTAAATAGTCTTTCAATTTATTGTTTTATTTTGCATTAGGATTTGTAAATTAATGACAAATTAAAATTCCTGGTTTGTGCAGTAAATTATTATGAAACATATATGATAAGGGTTTAAATATAGTCAACAAAAATTAAATGTAAAGTCAAAAACTTTTCAGAATTTTATTATCACTTTTTTTCTTTCTGAGCATCACATATTTTGGGGATTTTTATACTCAAATATATTTAATTTTCATCAAAATATTTTTCTGAGTTTTGTGCTTAATAAAACTCGTAAAAAAAAGAAAGGGGGGAGTTGCTGACACAAGTCGAGCACATTGTGCATTTCAAAGGTACACAGCCGAAATCGGTTGGGATATGGAAATACGCATCCGGCCAATATTTAAATTGTACAGTCATTAAATAACAATTAATTGCATTTTTTTACTAGAATTGACAATTGAAAATTAATTAGTTGGTGAAAAATACATTTTATCATGATGAGAATCAGTCAAGGATGTCTTTGCCTCGCAGTAATTTTCATGTGGTGTGACCTCTCCAATGGAGCGGATAAGATTTAATTGATATGCATACATTGAGTTGACTTGAAGGTCAAATCGGCGGATTTTGAGAATAATTCCAATTTTTGTGTAGCTACGGTTTGCTGCAGAGGAGACAAAGAAGAGGAATGCAAGGCCGATAAGCCTTACTGTGTCAAGCAGCAAGGAAACCCCTCTGGTTGTAGTAATGTCAAGCCATTTCCACCGGGTGGATGCCAGACCGATGATGTTGTTGGTGAAGTTTGCTTTTGTGACACCAACAAATGTTGATCATGTGCCCCTCCTCCACCTCCAACTACACCCACACCACCCACTACACCTTCTTCTTCATCCGATTCATCAGACGCACCCACATCCGATCAATCAGGATCCTTATCAACAAGGGACCCCACAAACAATCCAACTCAAGGTCCATCTAAAACCACGGCAAGGCCTACTGCATCCAATGGCGACTCCACTATTACTACCAGTGACGCCATCTACAATTTTCCCTCCTTGACCCTTATATACACTACTATTCTAATTGGCTTTGTCAACCGCAGGCTCTTTAAACAACCAACTTTTCAAAACTAAAAACATTTACAATGTCAACTTAGTAGGGGACTCACTTTGAATACAATTAACAAACAATCCTAATTAAAATGATTTAATATAAATATGTCTAAAAAATAATAAAATACTTTAATAAAAGACTTGCCATTAGACACAATGTTGATTAATTTCACTTCGGCAAATGAAAATTTATACTTTATAATTAGTCATTTTTACCACGTGACACATTCAAAAACATTTATTAGTCCTCAACACAACTTCACAATTAAAACACACAAAAAAAAAAGAAAATATTGAACACAAATATTTCGCGCCCTCTTGGGTCAATCTAACCAATGACAGGTGGTTCGTGGAGTTGTCTCCTCCTTTTCTTAGGATCAAAACTATGATGAGGATTAGCTTTTCGGAAAACTTGTTCGAGTTGATCCCGTGTTTCGGGATCATACTCATGGCCTTCATAAAGTAATTTGCATTCATAGCCCGTGTCCTCACAATCCCTTTGAGGGAAATCACAATCCACGACAATGATCATAGTCCGATTATTTTTCTGATTGGCTAGTAAAGCTTGTAGGAAATGGATGGGGGAGTGGAGATGAGCTCGATGGTATTTCATTCGACAGACAATCATATTTTCAAGGCCATTCAATTCCAACAATTTCATCAAATAAGTATCCACCCCTTCAGTCCTCCCTGACCAAATACAAACTTGTTTTCGAATCAATTCAGCAAAATGGATTTTAATTAATTGATCTCTAAAATCATTGTCAATCATATTTTCAATCCTTTCTAGTTCCGTGTCATCATTTCGACATCGATTTATTATTTTCGATATAAAATGAACTGGATCTGAATGTAGTCCTTGACGAGTGTTCACAACAGCCCGCCCCAAACTTTCAATGTACTCTTCCGTTTGATTATTAAAATCCCGCCTTAATTTTAAAAGTTTCCTCAAATCCCGATTCGTCAAAACATCTCGATTGGACATGCAAAGTCGAAAAACTTCCTCCAACTTGTACTTGACAATGTCAATTTCTTCGAATAGTTCCAGAGCATCCGCAATGGCTCTTGGGGGGAGGACAATGGGGGCCAGAGTGTTGTTGGGGAGTTCCTCAGGGAGTGGTGGGGGTTTCCATCCCACAAAATCTCGAATTTTTTCGATGGGTAAAAGATAATAAAATAAAGCACGACCTTTTCCTGAATTCGATGCATTTACCATTTTGGGGATTTGTCGAATAAATTTAACTAGTTGCGTTGCATTGGCTGGGTATTCGGCTCCCTCGAAAAAAATATCGCCGGCCAGTTCTGTAAATCAAAATCAGAATAACTAAATTGTCGAAAAATTAATATCGAAAGAATTGATTACCAAAATGATACGTTTCGACCGAAACCCTCAAGGAAGAATTAACAAAAGCTTTGCCATTAACATTGAACACGAGTTCGCTCAATCCGGCGTTCATTTCAACTTCTAGTGCGCCCGCCGCCTTAAATTCGGCGTTGATGTCTTCGAATTTACACAAAACGTTGGCACCCCAACCAACCCCGATGACGACGTGGGTGTCGGTGGTGGTGTTGAAAACGAATTCGGATAAATAATCTTTGATGTTGTCGTAATATATTTTGATGATGTCTTCGTAGGTCAAGGTCTCATAATTTATCATACCAACCACACTATTCCACTTGGCGCGCAATTCAAGCGAGGAACTAAAAGAACCCCCGCCACTCCCAGTCCCCCCGGGAGGCCCCGCCCCTGCTAGTTTGAGTTGGAGAGTGAGACCAGCTGAAATCCCGAGGAGGAGGGACATGTCAATGTAGATACGAAGGACGCCATATTTTGTGTTGGTGTAGGGTGTGGCTGTTGATTTTATGTAGGAGGCGGGTAAGGATTGATTAAAAATGGAGATCCCTGTAAATGTTTCTGTCACTTCGTTGTACGTCGTCCCAAGCGGAGCACTTCGACCAACCGCCTTGACCCGAATTAATCCCGCACTTTCACTCTTCAATTCTCCGTCTTTTATTGCGAGGGAGGAGGAGCTTAGGAACAGGAGGAGGAAGAGGTGGGGTCTTTCTGTGGAGGCCATTTTCTTAGTCTTTTGGGACCTCCCAGTGGAGGTGAGGGTCAGTCAGTTTCTGTAATTAAATTCAAAAATTTTGTTTTTAATTTACCCGCCACTTTTTTTTGTAATTATTTTACCCTCCAGTGACCAAGTTTTTCTGAAAACGAAATCCTTGAATTTTCTTTAGGTTTTTAATTTTATTGGGCGCTCGGTGATGTCCATGAACTTGAGGATTTTAGAGGGCTCAAAATGGTGATGTTTTTTTTTGAAAATGTGAATTTTAGAAAGTAAAATTTTGAAAAAATGTGGGGCCAATGAAGTTTGAATGGAAAAGTTGTGAAAGTGAATGGGAAGGGGATTGTTGGGTTGGGTTGAATGAACTCAATTGTACAAATGTGAATGTCATTGTATTTCCATAGACACACTAAAATGATTTACTAACCTGACCTAAAGGTTTTAGTTGACCCTAATTAAAATATTTTAATGTTCACTGTGTTCCTCACAATATTTAAATGCCGTTTAAATAACATTTTTTTCATTCACTGTTCATTTCAACTTCAATTTTTTCTCTGGTTAATTTTAATATAAAATGATTTTTGATGAGAGTCAGCAGTCAAATAAATGTACAGAGTTTGTAGTTTTTTAGAAAAAACGATTTAATTGTAATTAGTTGTATGATTTAATTAAATTGGATTCATATGTAATTGATTAAAAACTTGAAACCAAGTAAACAACCTGGATGTACATCTTTAATGCCTGGGCAGTTGTTTCTGTGGCCATAATCTTGAGCGGCGTTCAAGTTGAGTACCCGTCACTGGCCGTCACCACAATCATTCCATGACATGAGTAATTAAAAAAATTAACAGGCAGTGCAATGGTCCCTATAAGTGAGGCCATTGTAATTAACAAAAATAGCACAAATTCATGCTCGCCAGCTCACTGCGTCCATATCTCCTTAAGTACATGGAACATGGGCATTTTTTAGTTAATTTTAATAGACTTAAACGCCATTCAATGTATTTCTCTCCTTTTTCAGTGAATTAAGGAAAAGAGGCGGACGCTTCATTGGCGTCTAGCAAATGTGAGGAAAATAAATTACAGCATTTGGAAAAAAACAATTTAAAAAAATGGTCCTGCCATTTCTTTTCTGAGTTAAATAATGACGTCACATTTCTAGGAAAACTTTTGACAAATACAAATTAAAAATGTTCAGTACAATAGTGAAAATGTTAATCATTTTGATTTTTAAGGGCCGTCAATGCGTCAACCTTAACGTGATAAATTGACAAGAATGTTAATTTAATTTAAATATTTCATGCTTTACGTTCATCCATAAATATCATCCTGACAGATTTATGCATCTTGACAATAGTTAAAAACAATGGACTCTAAAATTAAGAGACATTTGTAAATGACGTTGTTATTTAGGTAATTTACTAAATTGATTTCTTTTTAATTCCTTGAATTAATTTTGACGTCAAATTTTAACTAAAATGAAAAAATAATCACCTTTTTTAATTGTTTTATTTGAACTATTCAATTGTGTGGATTATTTTGATATAAAAACATGGTAATTTTTCAAACTTCCCACAGTATCGCATTGGCATTTAGTTTGTGCAAAAAATAATTGTAGTTAATAATAAAAAAAATGGAGAAAAAGATTTTGATCGTGTTGTCTATCGTAGTTGTGGTGGGTCTTTTGCTGGCCAAAGTAGAGGGGCAATCTATTGCAGAGTCAACTACGAAACGACAGAGTAAAAAGTCTACGCAAAAACCGGTACGTTCATTGCAATTATTTTTAATCTCACTTTTTTTTACTAAAATAATTTTAAATTAATTTTTTTGAATTGACTGATTGTTTTTTTTTTGAAAAGGCTTGTCCCGCCAATACAACGCCATGTGGGGAGGACGGAACTTGCTGTCAAAAAGGTCAACATTGCATTGATCAAGGTGGCAAAAAAAATTGTTGGGTTGGCTATGCATAATTGAGTTTCGTAATTTAATCCAATTTGTAATAAAATGACGACAAATTTTTATTCAAAACTTTATTTTATTGCATAAATTCAATTTGAAAAATACTATTATTTAAAATTCCAAGTTATTTTGTCAAAATTTCATTCCACTCATACAAAAAATCATCTTGCACTGTCACGTCTAAATTGCATTAAAAATTAAATAAAGTAATATTAAATTATTATTTCTGTCTACACTAATCCGGCAGATCAAGAATACGTACCTGTACAATTATAAGTTGCTAAAAACGGAGAGACCTTTATTGAAGGGCGTTTAAGTTTATCAATTTAATTACTTTAATTCCATTTAAGATATTCCAAAAAAATTTTCATTATTTAATTATTTATACCCCGCCAAATTGAATGGAATTATAAATGGAACTAAATTAACTTTATCACATGTTATTTAATTAATTAGTTAATTTTAAATGTAACAAAAATTAAAAAATTTCTTTACTTTTTTGAACTTAATTAAAAATTAAATTGGTTTATTATTGACCCAACACATAATTTGAACTACTTTCAAACATCATTTAAATTTTGGGCACGACCTCCTTGGGTCCTGTCTCGAACAATGTTGTCGCTATTTTTTTAATGGAAAACCCAATAGAATTGTTGCCAGTTTTTGTAGGAAATTTCCGATCGGGGCAACAATTTTCATTCAAATTAAAAAATACCTAAAATTTTAAGTAGCAAAAAAAGTATTTTTGAAATTATTACACAGTCAATTTTGTTAAAATGGAGGTCGATAAATTGTCGACAACTTTATGATTAGTCAATTAAAGGTAATTACCAAATTAATTACTTAATCAGTTAAGTGCCCCCCCCCCCAGTTCCTCCTCTCCACTTGCCACCCATGAGTTGGTATACTTTTAGTATTCTCTCTGGCTGGTATATCTGCAGCCCATTAAAATGAAGACAAAATAGTACCACAATCATTTTTGGTGCGCAGTGGGGAATTAGACTTATCCTGTGACAAAAAAGGAAGAGTCAGTTGACGTTCATCTTTTTCCGGGGCGTTTATTAATTTGCCGGGGAAATGTCATTTTTGTAGGGGGAGTTATTAATTTGCAGGGGCATATATTTTTTGAAGGGACATTTATTTATTTGTCGGGATATTCTATTAATTTGCCGGGGCTTTAAAAGGCGTCCTTTAAATTATCATCAAAATAACAGAAATAGCAATGGAGGAAAATGTGACTTCAGCTCCGGTCCTAATTTCAAAGTATTTTTTTTTTTGAAATTACAAGGTCACCTTTGACCTCCATTTTTATTAATGTCGTTGATACTTGATTTTACTTAGGTCAGCTCCTTTCCTTGAAGAAATATTACCAATAAAACCTACGGTAGCCCCACAAGTCTTAGATGATGAAATTGAGGGTCAAACCAAAACTTTAAAGAAGGCGGGTCAACTTTTGGGTCTTTGTTTACTCAGGTCAGTCATCACAATAACTGATAAGTTTTGACCCAATTTAAAAATATTCTCCATTTTAGAGACTCGGCTGAAGATGACTATGAGGACCCTTACACTGGAACAAGGACCCCTGACATGAGCGAAATTGACCTTGACCTTGCTCAAGATTTGCGAATGCAAATGAGCCCAATTGAACCTAAAGAAACTCTGCCAGTGAAACCAAAATGTAGGGAAAGTTCATTGCAACAATTGGAGGTCAAATCGACTCCGCAATTTCAATGGCCCGACCAATTTCCTTTACAATTCCCGTATTCATGTCTACCCCAAATGGAATTCCCATACAGAAAGTTTTTTTCAGATGGCGCTGGCACGGAGGACTCAAAACTAGAGAAGATGGCGCGGTTGGTTTGCTTCATTTGTAAAAAATTTTACAAGTCAAAGTACACCCTCAAAGTCCACATGATGATCCACACGGGAGAGATGGCCCATAAATGTCGTGAATGTGGCGCCTCCTTTCGCCATTACGCTCAAAAAATGACGCATCAAAGGAAGGCTCATCCAACAATGGACATTTTGAAGGATGCCCACAGGGGAAGGCGTTTAGCCCCGCCCAAGTTTTTGGAACCGTGGGCCACACCAACAGGCAGTCAACTGGAGACCACGTGGGTTGACCATGAGCAGGTAAACCACGTGACGAGTCCATCTGGGTCGTCCTTGGTCCAACATTCTTTGCCTACCCAAACCAATAATTTGGACCCAACAAATTCTGCGTGTGTCATGTCATGTCATGGATCATGCGACAAAAGTCAAGAGGTCATTCGAGATGAAGTGGGTCAATCCAAACATCAAGGTTTGCATAGCGCCACCTCATTTTTACCACCACTACAAGGAGGATTTCCATTTCAATCGACTTCTATTGGTGGATTCTACAATACAAACTTTTTTCATTTTTGAACAACCTGGCAAAATTATTGTTTTCTTGTAGTTAAAGTATAATGGTGTTTTAGTATTCAGATAGGGGGTTTATTGTTTTCTGTGTTTTGGCAAAAAGTCATTTAAATGATGATTGAATCATTTATATTACGTTGAAATTTGTATCGTAGAAGGTACAAAAAATATTTAAATATATTTACAGAGTAAATGTTAAATTGATGAGAATAATTGTCAATTTTAGTAATCACTTAAATACTCACCTCATTTGACAAAATTGTCTACTTTTCTATTTTACTGCTACACAGAGTTATCGTGAACTATTCTACTAATCGGCGTCTAAGTTAACAATAAACAAAATAATTAATTTTAATTAAAATGCCTACCATTTTTGGATGAAACTTTACTGTATTTTTTGTGACAATTTGTGAGAATCCACGGGATAAAGGGGCAGTGGTATCCTTTCAGAAAGTGGGCGCCGCACATTTGATTAACATGTGCGGGACCATAGAGTTCTAAGATATACCACTGCCCCCTTTTGCTGTGGATTCTCACATTTGAGCCCATCATTTGTTCAATTATTTACTACAGACGTAATTTAAATTAATCGAAAAAAATGTCAATTAAATTAATTTTAATTAAGATGAATAACACTCTTTCCTATGTACGTGTAGATGTGGTCGACGGCACAAAAAGTTGTGAATGGCGTTCAAGTATTCCGAATTAATATTTTTGTTTTTTTATAAAATAATAACATAAATTTTACATTTTCTAGGCAAGTTGTCACATAACTGACATGCGTAATTATACTGTCTCATCATTATTTGAACAAACGATAATAATTATAACAATAGTTATCTTTAAATTATTTCTAATTTAACTACTCTAATTAATTTAAAAAGTGAATACTTTCATGCGCACATTTACTAACGTTAATAAATGAACAAAATGAGTGGGAATGTTACAAGTGGCGTTCAAGTTGATCAACTAAATGTATTTTACAAATTAAATTAATTACAACGTTAGTTAAGCTACATTAAATAATACATTATTATGTGGACGCTTAATTTGTAAGATAAAAATGAAGAATGTATAAAACTCAAAATGAATCTCAATTAATTTAATTGTTTTCGTACAGGGTTCACTAAATTGCCTATATTGTGGCATTTAAAATATCTAAATGGTAATTTTGAGGAAAGAAATAATGGGGACATTTATTTCTCTTGAGTTAATTTAATTTCAATTAATTGATTCAGAATATTGTGTTTATAATTATTGAAGAATCATTAAATAAATTCTTGTTTTCTTTTTGTTAAATTATTTTTGAAAAACTATTTCTAACTTGCCGTTCACAATTTTCGCTTGTTTCAAAAGGGAGAGAGAGCATGCAAGAAATTGTAGGTTAAATAATTATTTAGTTAATTACTCTGTATTTTTTGTTCGATGTATTTATCTAAAGACCTCTAAAGGAGATGTGAAATAATTGCCTCGCCGGCAGTTGCCATAATTGGCGGAATTTTATTACCCGCCCACCGCCCACATAACTCCAAATTTTGTCTAGTAGTTTCCCCTCCAGTCCCAGCCATAAAATAATATACGAACCTCTCTTATCCAAACTATCCCAACGAGGTCATGAGGTCACTGACTCTAGTCAGTCTCATTAATGCTAAAGTTAAAATAAAACACAAGCAAAATTTTCAAATTCTTGACTCTCCTGAATTCAAGAAGATGGCGGACAATTCTCCAAAGATTGAAATGAGAGAGTCCAAATTGACTAATTTTTAATTGGCGGGTTATCTAAAATTGGATTTGATTTTTAAAAAGATTTAATTCAACCTATAAATATATTCATCAATGATGATGAATCATTATCCAAATTTTTTCATGTAATGTATTTTTAAGCAATGGTGATTTTTATTTTTAAGCAATGGTGAATTTTATTTTTAAGCAAGTCAATTAATTTAAATTAATTTAATTTTAATTGGCGTCAACAAAAAACGAATTTTTTTAATCAACGATATTTGTATTGTAGTAAGATGAGCGTGGAAAAAAATATAAAAATAGGATAAATAAAACACTTGACCTTATTTCTCAATCGTTGTGTGAGTGACATGTGAATGTCATTCATTTGGTGATAGAATTGTTAACAAATTGAACGCAATTAACTTTAATCATTTCAACCTTTCAAATCTTCAACATTTCCCTTTGTTGGTCTCCACTCCAAATTGTCCGCTCATTCCATGCGGTCTTTTATTTGTTCATAATAATTTCCGAAATGGCGAATATCACCAAAGAATTTTTGGAGAAGGCATTGGGTCAACCCATTGAGAAATTTGAATGTAATTCTGGCTCCAATTTGGGGGATGGCTACACTTCCCTTTTGTCCACAGTGGACGTGACCCTGCCCAATAAGGAAGTCCAGCACATTCTCGTCAAGTGCTACCCCATCCACCTAGGGCGCCAAGAATGGCTCAACCAGACCAACTTATTTTTAAAAGAACTCGCCGTTTATGACACTCTCGTTCCCGCCTTGAGCGATTTTCAAAAAACGGATGTCAACCCTGAGACCCCTTTTGGGTTTATTAGACCACCCGTCCCCAATCTTGTTTTTGGCCAGGCCATTGACTATAAAAAACTTCCCGCGGAAGGTAAATTTCCTCCAATTAATTAAATTCCTGGCCTATTTCGTTTTATAAATACAAGCATTCCCACTTTTTTAAAATACCCGCCATTTTTGGTTTAACAGATTTAAAAAAACACACGGATCCCCTTGCGAATTGTATAATTATGCCTGATTTGAGAAAGACTGGGAATTTTCGATTGGCCAACCGTCTTGTGGGATTTGACCTTGATCATTCAAAGTTGGTGATTGTGGGTCAAGCCAAAATTCATGCTTTGGGCTGGGCTTACAAAATGAGGTCAGGGGGTCAAAGGCTACAGGATAAATTTTCGTTCCTGAACTACGGTACTTTTTTCGACGACATGGACGACGCAATGATGGGTGGAATGTACGACAACTCGTTGGGGCTATTTCGTGGGGTCATAGAAGCATGCGCAGCCGACGAGGAAGAAAAAGCGCGACTAATTAAATCCCTCGAAGGGGCTCGTGCATCAGTTTTCGATGTGGCCGCCCTCTTCTTTTGTGACAGAAAAACACCAAGAGATCCTGCCACCAACAAAGATAATGTGACCAGGATACCCAGCGTTAAAAAAGTTAACGAAGGTAATTACAATTTGAATTAATTAATTCAAATTTAATTAATAAATAATAAATATTTAACTATTTTAATTTAACCGCCATTTTCTGAAACAGCATCCTGGGACACTGTGACGCACGGTGACTGCTGGTTGAACAACATGATGTTTCGCTATGATGATGAGACAGGAAAGCCACTGGAAGTCATTATGGTGGATCTCCAACTAGTGCGGGAGGCGGAGCCGATGAATGACCTTGTGTACTCCATGTACACAAGCACAACCTCTGTGTTTCGCAAACTACATTTGAACTACCTGCTCCAATTGTATACGGACACTTTTATCAAAATATGTCATCATTTTAATGTCCCTCTACCGGGTGACTTTGGAGTGGAAGAAGTGAAACGACGATTTCACAGGGCAAAGGCATTTGGGTTTTTAATGAGTTTCATGTGCTTTCCCCTTTTTTTGAATGACCCGAAAGATGCCAAAGATTTGGACCAAATGGGGGAAAACATTTCGATGGATGACATGGGAAAAGAATTTTCGGAGATGACGAGTGCTATGGGAAGTAATCCCCGATTTCAGAGTCGGGTAATGGACATTGTCCGGGAACTTCATGAGGAGGGAATCATTTAAATAATTTAGAAAGTTGAAATGTAACAATAAAATGGCTTCCTTTATTTCTGGTCACAATTTTGCTCATTTTTATTATTTCTCCATAATTTGAAGAAATATTCTTTACAAGAAGTCTCACAAGTTACTTGGATTAAATGGAAGTATTAATAGAAATTTTCATTGAAAAAGACTGTACGATAATTTACAGCTACAGTTTTAGACTCCAATTGAAGAGCTTAAAAGGAAAAGGAACTATGAGGAAGCGGACGGGGCGTAAGGATGGGGATATGTGCCATAAGAGATAATGAGCGTACATATGGGAGAGGAAGGGAAGCTTTCCGCTGCAGTATGCGATCCTGGAATCCGTAAGACGGTAATCTTAATTCCAAAAGGACCGTACATATTCATCCAACAATCCTAAATCCATACCTACGCCCGGGCCGCTTCCTCATAGTTCCTTTTGCTTTTAGGCTCTTCAATTCAGACGTTCTGTCGTGGTCTGGGAGGATCTCACTTTGACTTTTTCATTGAATAGCGTCAAAATTCGTCAAAATAATTTAAAATTGAGACCATTAAGAACTTTACCAATTGTCATGCACTTCATGTAAAAAAAGCTTGGGTAAAACATTTATAATATTAAAATGCGAATTGTTTAGAAATTTTAATTTTTTTCCTCAACTTTTCCCTTCTCAGTCCCTTCTTGGTCAAGCCTAAACCTTTTAGCATCGTCATCATGGCTTCTTGGACAGAAGGCTTGGGTCGGCACTTGCTGGTGAAATCAAGAGCTAAAAGTGCCTGAAAAGAAACTCGGCCAACATTTTAGGTAGTGCAGGTGGTTGGCAGACCCGGATTAGCCCATCGGTGCATCGGTGCAGCGCCGATGCGCCCCGGCAAAGTTAGGCGCCCTGATAGGACGCAAAAAAGCTTTTGTGGTGCAGAATTTTAAAAACGGCGCCCCAGCAGACCTCAAAAGGCGCCCCTCAAGGTCTGCACCGATGCGCCCTGAGGTCACTAGTCCGGGCCTGGTGGTTGGTCTGATAAAATGCTTATTAAATACAAACTATGAAGAGAAATTTTTAATTGTGATTAAGTTCCCCGATAGCAATTGCGGCAAAGCCGCATCTTGTTTGTGCATAATTGTTCACAACACTCCTTTAAAATATCGGGGACATGTAGAGGGCGACACTCTTATTGGTATCCAACTTATCCAAGTCAAATCCCCATGGTTTATTTGCCTGTGTAATAAAGTTTAATAATTGTATACCTTCCAGCTTAAAATTATGTCCATTTTTTTTTTGAAAATTAGTGGGAATCATCAATTTAATGTACACTATTTGGGGCTCAAAAATTTCGAAAAAGTGGACCACAATTAATAATTGTCCATAACAATAATTCTAAATTAAAAGTTGCTCATGCATCATTTTCAAGTGAAAGATCCACCTACAAAATTGTTGGGAACACCACTCGAATTTTGTAAATGGCGTCGTTGACAATTTCGTCATAGTTAAATAAAAATATTAATTAATGGTTCTTAAAACCATCGCCTACAATTTTTGGTGTTCAACCCAACAATTATTTTTTGACAATATGTAATTTTTTACATTTAAACATGGAAAGTGCAATATTTCACATGTATGTGATGAAATTTGTTTATTTTTGTTAAATTCGTTGACCCTTTATCCATGTAGTCGTCTAACAACTCACAAAGGGAACGACCATTCAATTGTTTTTGAAATGTTGAACCAAGCTACAGTCAATTTGTTTGAAAAACTCGTCAATTTTGGCGCTCTAGTAGGCTATAACCCCATTTTGTATTCCAAAAAGGACAAAAGATGTCATTTGATTAAATCCAAAGCGCATCGCCTCCGATTCCGCGCCTGCGTTTTTATTATTTTGTCATACCAAATATTTTTGATTGTACGATCGACCCAAACTTGTTTGAGGAAAGACGTGGGGCAAAGTGAAAAGTCGCGGTCAATTTATTTGCCGCTGATTTACATTCTTTTTAATTTCAATACTTTCATTGTCATTCGTCAGTACAATAAACTCAGTGGAATCATCAACGCCTTCATTGAGACAACGTCAAAATTATCGGGTAAATTATTTTTTTATTCCTATTTTCAAATTTAAATTTTGCCACCTTTAGTTATTTTAGAAGAACGTGAGTCTCACAGACAGAAGGGCTCGGCGCGACTTTCAAAATGGATAATATTTGTGGGGTCTTTCATTACAATCGCAAGAGCTCTGACCGTTTTCTCGAAACCACAGTCAAAAGAACTTTTCACGTCTTTCTTTGCGAATCCCAAAATGGTGCCGATTCAAATAAAGGCGCTAATTTCTCTAACTCATTTGTACATCACTGGCTTCCCTTTGTATCTTTTTACTTTGAATGCCGTCACCATTTTCTTTTATGTTTCCACCATCCTTCCCATCATCCATCAAACCAAGTAAATCTCATTTTAATTTAAAAAGAAAAATTATTCCACAAATTCAAAATTAATTAATTATCATGATATTCATTAAAATTCATTTTGGACAGGATCACAAAAATGACAGGAACGTCAGCGCAGTCGCTGTACAGCGCATTCAATCAATTGGCCGTTTTGCAACAAAATTTCACGGCCATTTATGGGAGTTGGCCCTTAGGGTTTGAGATTGCATTGGGGACAATGGCGGTGGTCAATTTGTACTTGGCCATTGTGACTGGGAATGCGCGCATGTGCATTATTGGAATTTCTGCGAGTTTGACTGTCATTTTGTTTTTCAAAAGATTTGCCAAAACTTTTGAGGTTTCGTCAGAGGCAGTCAAGTCCTGGAGGGGGAGTCGATTTGGGGAGGATCAAATTTGGTTTCAAAAATTTGCAAAATCAGCTCGTCCCATTCGGGTCAACATTGGCAATTTTTTTTATGCGGATGAAAGTTTAGTTTTGACTGTCATTAAAATTTTGGTTGATAATTCCACCAATTTAATTTTAACTTTTCGTTGAAAAACTTGCAGTAAGAATTAATTAGTCATAGAATTTGTGTGCAAAGAGAGTAAAAAATAATTACATTAATCATCATTAATCTCTGTGTTAATTAATCGTATACATTTAAATTATTTTAAATGCACAAATAATTTGTGCTGAGGCTGAATTAATAGTAAGTCTTAAATAAATAGTTAAATTTAACTGTACTTAAATTGATTGATTGTTGTAATTATAAAAGCAATAAGCATGTGTGGATGTGGCTGTCAAAATGTTGTATCTTATCACGACCACTACGCTTTATCTAAATTCGTCAATCTACAATTAATTTTGTTGTTGAATTTATGGTATGGTCAATTTAATTGCAATTAAAATATTTAGTCCTTTTAGGCAACTCAAAATTTTGGCGTAAAGTTCAAGATGAAATTATTTATTCTCATTTTAATCCTTTTTATTTCAACGTGTACAAATGGCCATCAAATTAGGCCAATTGCCGACGACGATGCACCTGACCCCAATGTCATATTCCCGATGGTGACCACCCCTTTGGGTCAACTTCGAGGTCAATTGCTCCACTCCCGTTCTGGGAAACCATATTACGCTTATCGTGGGATCCCCTACGCGGAGTCACCACTCAGATTTCAGGCATCCGTGTTGAAAGAACCATGGGAGGGACTGTTAGACGCGAGGACAGATGGCGCCATGTGTTCACAAATGAATTCAACTGGCCAAGTTATGGGGGACGAAGATTGTCTTTATTTAAATGTCTTCTTTCCCCATCACGAGGTTTGGCATCTCAACTCAACTACATTTTGATTAAGTTAATTCATTATTTTACGTAGCGATGCATCAACGAGACATCTAACGGGAAACTTCCCGTTTATTTCCACATTCACGGGGGTTCTTTCTTCAGTCGTTCGGGGAGTCAATTTGGGTCGAAGTATTTACTGGATGAATGCCTTGTGTAAATTATAATTGAAGTTACTAGAAAGTTAATCATAATTAACTGAATTTTGATCTTTAGGTTTGTGGCCATTAACTACAGACTTGGCGCTTTGGGTAATTACAAAAATGTAACTATGAATTTGGTAAAAAAAATGGGGTAATAATTGTAGGATTTTTGACAACTGGTGATGACATCATACCGGGAAATCTTGGTTTGAAAGATCAGGTGACCGCCCTCAAGTGGGCGCAAAAGTACATCACCCATTTTCGGGGGGATCCAAATGCGGTCAATATTAATGGAATTTCTGCTGGGGCTGGCTCCATCTCTCATTTAATTGCCAGTCCAATGGCCACAGGTAGTTCTAGTGTCTTTTGTCTCTAAATTGTGGCGCAATTTTCAAATCTTTTGTGTACTAGGATTATTTTCAAGCGCCATCGCCTCTAGTGGTAGCGTCATGAACCCCTGGGCGATACAAGAACGCCCATTTGTTTACGCCCATGAATTGGGCGTCAAGCTGGGCTGTTCCTCGGATTCGGATTCAGAACAGTTGAAAAATTGTCTCGAAGAGAAAACCGCGGCGGAAATTATTGCCAATCAAGCCAATTTAGAGGTAACTTGATTTGATTTTCATGTCAAAGGTCATAGGTCACCAAAAATTGAAATGGCCCATTTATTTTAGCTCGTCTACTTTGGCCCTACAATTGAACCCAAAACTGCTGTAAATCCATTTCAAACTGAAAATCCCGCGGCGGTGATGCGAGCCGGGAATTTTAATCGAGTGCCAATAATTGCGGGTTTTGTCCAGGACGAGGGTATCAATTTATCAGCGGGAGGTAAGCGGGAATTCATATTTTGAAAATGGTTTCGTGGAATAATTAAAATGGTGGATAGAAATGTTGGCTGACCCTGAAAGCACGGAAATATTGGACACATTGTGGACCTATTGGGCCCCTAAAGTGTTTCTGTACCATGACCTTGACCTCGAGGAAGAAGAAAAGAATCGAATTTCAACCGAAATTCGACAATTTTATTTTGGTGACAGGCACATTGGATTAGACACGAGACAAGAATTAGTCGACTTGTTTTCTGATCGTTATTTTGTCCAGGGAATTTTTGAATTTGTTGAAACTTATGCGACATTCGCGCCTGTTTATGCCTACGTCATGACCTACAATGGTGGGGTTACTTTTGCAACGCCTTATGGCTATGAAATTCCAGGTACTTGACAAAGGCAAAACAAACCAAACAATAAAAGAGCGGGATTTTCAATTTTGAATAAATTGGTTTTTACAGTCATTGGTCATGGGGACGATATTCAGTACACTTACCATCCATTCACAGAAGGATATGAAGAATTGCGGGAAGGAACAGAACAATTTCAATTTTCTAAACAAATCATTGCCCATTGGTCTAGCTTTGCGCGTACAGGGTAAGTTTTAAAGCGCAAGAAATAAAATAAAATGTAATCAAGTTAATATTTTTAGAACACCCGCCACTGGCACAGTACCATGGACGCCAACGACAGGGAATGAATTGTGGCATCAGCTCGATGTGGAGGAAGGAAACTTTGAAAACTATTTAGAAGAACGAAGAACTTTTTGGAAAAATTTGGGTTTATTTGAACATGAATTGTATAATTAAATTGACCAAATTCAAATGAATGTAATAATTACATTCAAAAGATCCGCAATATTAAATATTGTGGAGCGTTTGAATATAATCACTTGATAAATTACTAATTTTAATTAAACTGAATTAGAATTTATAATCAACAATTATTTACTTTTTGTGCACCATATCCGGTTCAGTTCATTGACAATTCTTGAGCAAAAAATAATTGGTAGTGTTGGCAGATTTTAATTAATTAATTAAGGATTTAATGACCAAACATATTTGCCAACCAATTTTATGAGAACCTTGATTAGGCCAAATGACCCAGGTCAAAAACGTGAGAGAAAGTGAGACAAAGCGGCGCCTTTGAATTACTGGACTCGACTTGGCTGTCCTCAAGTGAACTGATTGAAAATCGTGTCCGTGCCGTATTGCCTTGACTCCCTTTCAAATGATTCTCCGTGAAATTGACCAACTCAAAATGGGCGGGATGTTCAAGTAAATATTCAAACAATGAGAAAATGTAGCTTCCGTGAGTCACCACCAAAATGTTTTGGTCTTCCCGTTCATTTGGTGATTTGTGGAACACGTCGACTATTTTCTATTAAATTTAAAAATTATTGAAAATATGAATCAGAAATGCATGCAAAATCTGGGAAAAATTACAGAAAAAAACTGGCCCGCCCGCTCTTTGCACATTTCGAAGGATTCTTCATTGGGAATGTCAACTTGGTAGTGCTTGTGGGGTGGTAGATCCATTTCAGTCCCTTTGTTTTTAAACAAATCCCAAGTCCCAAATTCCAAATCCCCCAAATGTCGCTCACGTAAAAGTTTCAAATATTCCATCTCAACATTTTTGTGAACCAAATTGGCCAGAATGAGCTCTGACGTGTCCTGGACCCAAAACATTGTGACTATGACAATGGAGTGGTCAATTAGACCCTTTGAATAATTTATTCGTGAGACTTTTTCAGGACACAGTTAAAATGAAACTGTGGTTGTTACAAGACCATTTCCATTTAAGTCCAAAAATAGTGGGACGACCCCTCAAGAACTTTTCAAGGGCAAACTAGACATGGGGTTTTGAATGAATGAACGATAAAAAGATTCTGCCTCTGACCGACTCGTAAGTTCTGAGTCACAAGTCAAGTAGAAGTGAAAATGCGTAATTGGTGCCAATAAAATACCAATAAAACACTTCCAGAAGTCAATTGATAAAAAATAGTCCCCATTTCAATGGCACGTGATTACCCCCCCCCCCTCCCCTTGAGTCTTTTAAGAGATTTTTAATTAGAAAATGTTTGATTGATATTTCAAATCGGAAAGCCAACGCCCCTTTTTCAGTGTCCTCCTTAGACTCGTCCAGGCACAAAATCAATTTTAATGTCAAAAAAGGTTCAGGCGTTTAATTAATTCAAAATTGGTTACAAAATTAATTTAATTGTAGTGCCACCAAACAAGGCAGCAATTTAAATATTCCAAAAGTAAGAAGATGGTTTAGAAATAATTGTGAATGCAAGATATATTTATATTAAAAAAATGACCCATACACAAAGGTCACAGGTTTTAAAAAAGATGTCACAAAATTACATACCGCTGGCTTGCAGGCTAAATGACCTATCTGCAAAATCTTTGAAATTCACAATGACCTCTCTGCGCAGGATAGAAAAAATGATTTTCTTTGAAATTTGGCGGCTATGCAGATGGATCATTTTACAATTAAGCATTTTGAATATACCTTATTTTGAATATCCGCAGATATGTCATTCTACATTTAGCAAACAATGTATATAGTTTATTTGGCATTTCAAAAATTTCGCAGATATGGGTGTGTTGTTTTATTCTGGCCTGGCGTCCAGGCAGCCAGGCGAAAATTCCCATATAAAAAGCATTGGAGAAAGGAAAGCTTGCGCAACCTTCCCTTCCTCCAATGCTTTTTATATGGGAATTTCCGCCTGGCTGCCTGGACGCCAGGCCGGAATAAAACAACACACCCATTGTCATTCTGCCTGCAAGCCAGCGAACTCTATTAACTAACTGAACAATACAGCTGACACGGGAGGGATGGAAAGGCATGAATGGCGTTCAAGTTGAACAAATTGTTATTAAAATTGACGTTTTAAAATCTAACTGATTTTTTTTTTGACAGATGACCATTTTAAAATAGGGAAAGTATCTGTCCACAGCAAGTTTTTTTCAAGTTTAATTCACAGCAAAAATTGGTGATGAAGATTTTAGATGATACTTTACACATAAAGCCTTCACCACAATTCACCTACACCCTCCCTAAGAGGTCGGTGTTGCAACAAAAATTCAACCGGCGTTTAACTACACCATTTTTTCACAAACTTAATTTAATTAATTATTCAACAATACAATTTATTGACTCGTATTTGAGGAAAATTTGGCAACATAAGCAAATTGACATGGACCATGTAGTCCTAGGGTCAATTAAATTGTTTGGAAACTTGGACATAAAATAAATAATTTTAGCTGGACAAACTTTCTCAATTAAAATTAATAGCTCCACTGGTTTCATTCTGACCTTGTCACAAGGAATGTGGACAATTGAGGTCAAATTTAGTTAGCCAATATTCATCTCAGTAGGTCGTTCGTTACATTTTAGTTCAAAAGTTGTAAAATACAATTTAAATTGCTCCAACTTTTATTTCGACTTTTTTTGATTGTCTTGAGTATAAAAATGTTGAGTGAAAAGGAGAAGAAATTCATTTTTATGACTCTGAAATATTCAAACCAAATTTTGAATTTCATGCCCATTAAATTTGATAAAAAAAGTGGGAGAATTCAAAGGGAGTCAGTGATTTGGAGGAGGCGCTTGTGGATCTTAAATTTTGGCATGTTGGCCATGTACACGATTTACATAAATTTGAGGATCGTCCAGTCCATTTTACTGCCGCGGGAATTTTTCAATGAGTTTCATTTAACGGTTCATCTCACTGTGGCTCTCATTTGTACAATGACTAATCTGACATGTTGGAATTTATTTGTTCAAAATCCAGGCACGAACATTGTCGTCTTCGACAAAATATTTCACAATCAAAATGATCGTAAGTCAATTATTTTCTTAACCTTGATTAAATATTGTGTAAAATGATTTTTGATTTAAATCAAGAAAAAGGCGCGGAAAGGAAATGGAGGGATTTTTCAATGCAGGAGATTTTGATTTTTAGTCTTCTCCCCATGGCTGGTATAGCAGTGTTGGCCATAAGTGTCGTCTATGTAACTCAAGGGAGAGATCGCCTTCAATTTATGTTTTCTGCCCTGCCCCATCAATTTCAAAATGGCGCCACTTTCTACGCCCTCCTTGTTCTGGAAATTTGGATGACGATTCTGCTCATGTCTTTCATTGCTTTTGAACTCATGACGAACCTCCTCGTCTTCCTCAAATTGGACTTGATAGTAGAAAATATTATTCAACGTTTGACGTAAGCAAAATATTTATGCATTTCAATTACACTAATTGGCGCCATTTTTAATTTATTAGACCCCGCCGCACTCAGTGGTCTATTCGGTCGGGAGTCATATTTGAGGCTTTGAGGGAGACAAAAGAACTCGTTTTGTGGACCCACCTGTAATTTACCATTTTGTATCGTCACATGACTTTGTTTAATTTCAATTAATTTAGAAATTAATTGCAGTTTTTAATTTAGATTCAACAAATGTTATGCACAGTTCAATTTTCTTTTCAAGGTCTCTTGCATGCTCGGTGGAGTTCTGTGTAGTGTTTTTACAATCCGCCATTTGGAGACCAATCCCATCTTTGGAGTTCTCAATGCCATTTTCACTTTTAACACATTCTGCATTTTTGGGGTCATGTATGACCAGGCTATTCACTTGCCTCACAAATTGGCCCAACTTCGAGCTCAGGCCATGATCACGTCCAGACGGGTCACGGTGGAAATGAAGAGGAATGAAGTTGTGAGAAGTTGGGACATTCCAAAAATTGGGATTAAAGTGGGCCAATTTCATATTTTGAATGGGCTCTCCACGCCCACTTTCATTCACTTTGTGACCTCACAAATTCTTCTCATGACCTTTTCCTGAAATAGCCAATTTTAGAATTCAGCCGGGAATTTAAATTTCATATTAAGCCAGTCATTCATTTTATGGGTCGCCACAAATGGTTAATAGTTCAAATTGTTCAATTTCGATTTGAATGGCCACAAGTAATTTCGTTGACTCTTTCTTCATCTTGTTACGTGAAATAGTGTTATGAAACGTTGGAAATTACAATTGCTCGTAATATGCTTGCAAATTATTTAAATCAACTTCAGTTGTTCAAATTATCATTTTTATTAAACTCAAATTGACTTTGATCAATGACATGGTTTTCCAATTCATTTTATGGGAAATTCCAAATTATTTGTCATTGCTAACTAGAAGTATGCTGGTTAAAGGATAAATGATATTTATATTCTTCATCAAGCGAAAATTAAAAATTTTGAAAAAGGTATTCTAACACAATCCTAAAATAAACTTGTTTTAAATGTTGCTTAAAACAAGGGGCGAGTTCCATTATTCAAGTTTCAATGTCCAAGAGTGAAGGCGGGATCGTATTTCAAACCTACAATTTTCTAACAATTGCAATTGTTCATGTTCACTCGCCACTAAGTTTGCGTGAAACAACCTTGCCATCGTATTCCCGGCTGACTCCTCGGCCCAGGGCTGCCCGAAACAAGTCCTAATGTCGTCCACCTCCACCAGCTGCCCGCTCAACTTCGTGATAGCTACGTCCACCACCACCAGCTGCCCGGTCGTTGTCATAACTGCGCCCACCTCCACCAGCCGCGCGCTCAACCTCATGATCGATACGCCCACCACCACCAGCTGCTCGATAGTATTGTCTTGCGGGGTCAACGCGTGCCAATGCAACGTCAACCGATTTACATTGACCCAGTCCGACCACCACATGGAACGTTTCTGACATGACAAAGCCGAGCCCAATGACCCCTCAGAATGACACCCTTTTGACCTAAAATTTAGCCCCGATTTTATAATCCTTCACGCCCACTTTTCAAATGAATTGTACAACAATTTAATGGACCAACAATTTGAATGTTACCGCCTTTGTCCCCAATCCTTTTCCAAAAATCCCTCCACTCCTCAAATTGTCGACACATTCACTCCTGCCGAATTGCAGTGACCCAAATAATGATTTAGAACAAAATTAAAATAATTGATCGCCAATTAAATTCAATTTTAACTTTGACCTTGACCAATAAAGAAAAGTCGGATGTGGTTGTGCCAGAAGGGGAATTTGACTATGTCTGGAAGAAGGTCAGTCAGGTCATGGGGAGGAATGGGAATCTAAAATTTGGGCACAATTTGGGAGTTGATGATGACTTTCTGAGGGATAAATTGGGCTACTCTTTTAGCGACACTGTGGATGGCCACCAGCGGGAGTTGGTGCCGGGAAGAATGCGGATTTTATTGAGCTCCGGGATTTATTGGTTTTGGGAAAAGTGGGACCGGATTCGGTTCACTCTGGAATTCAAGAGGGTGAATGAGGTCAAAATGGGGAGTGGGCATGAAGAATTGAAGACTCAATTTAGAGCTTTGTCCCTCCCAGAGATATTTATTTAGTTTTTTATTTATTTGCTCTCCTCCTGGCTTTATGCGTGGTAGGGTTTGGCGCGGAATTTATTTTTAAATTTGTTCCCTTCTTCCATTGACTGGGCATTTATAAATAATTTTTTTAAATAAAGGATACCCAATAAAGTCGGGATTGGTTTCAAAATATATTTTTTGGAAAATTATCTTTTAATTAAGGACTCTTTGGACTTCCCCCTTTTTTTAATTTACTTTAGAGTAAATATTTAATTAAATATTTTTTAAAATGCAAAATCAATAAAATCATGACCAAAATTTTGTACAAATTATTATTATTTTCATATTGAAAAAATTTCCTCATTTTCAGTTTTAGCATTTGAGAAAATTGCTCAGTAGCCCACTGTTTTTTTTGAGACATGTAGGAATAAAAAATGGTCAATAAAAAATTGATTTCTAATTACGTCGAAAACACGTGTAAGTAATTTGTTAAAAATAAACGTACAAAAATTTTTTTATAATGGCGAATGTACAAAGGGAGGCTAATGAGATTTCTTTTTGTGTAAAAATATTTTGTCTGACGCACAAGAAAAACAGGTTTTTTGGCTAACGTTGGCTCTCCCCCGCTGGGTCGGCTTTTAAATTAAAACATGTTTGAGATGACCCACGTCATTTGTTTTGTCCATAAAAAAAAACATAATTTTAAAGTATGAACAAATTTTGTGCTACCTCTACCACCCCTCTAAAATCTGAATCCAATTTTGTGCCATAAATTAATTTTTTTTCTCCGCACTCTGCTGGGTAAATGCGTAAGTGGATGAAAGTAGAGACCAAAGAGTGAAAATTTGTAAAGATGAGTGAGTCACTCCGAATTTGATTGGAGCCGTCTTATTTTGAATGGATCATGAAAAACGTAGAGGTCGATTTCATTAGCCATCATTTGCATACTCACCCTTTTCCCAAATTTTGCCCAGTGGAGTTTTACTTGTCAGTCTAAAAGGGTCTTCATATTTTGGTCCTCTAAATAAAAATGCAATTTTTAATTGACTGCCTCTACGTCCTGGTCCTGGGACTGTTAAAAGTGTACCGATTTTTTATGGCGGGATTGATGAAATTGTTTTCTTGTGTGTGTAAGCATGTCTTCACCAAAGAACTCAATCGAATTGGCATCACCCTCGTGTACAGCTCTGACAAGGAACAAAATGGTGTTGAAAATGGTAAAATAATAGGTGACAACACAGTCATCGTTCATGACGAGCGGGTTTTTTCAAGAGTGGCCAGTCATCGCACATTGGGTCTAGGAGAGGCTTACATGGAGGTAAATTTACAAATTAATTAATAATTTGTCCAATTATACAAAAAGTTAATTTTAGGGTTGGTGGGATTGCGATAATTTGGATCAATTTCTTACTTTATGTTGGTCCGAACGGTTGTTTCTTTTTTGGAGAAATAAAATTGAAGTTTTTGCACACTATTTGGAGCATGAACTCTTCAATTTGCAAACTATTAAAAGAGCTATGGATGTCACCAAAGAGCATTATGATTTGGGTATGCACAAATATTTTTGCATAATAATTTCTTGATTTCATTCATTTCAATAATGCGCATTAGGAAATCAACTTTTTGCCTCATTTTTGGACCCCGCTTTGGTCTACACGTGCGCCTACTGGAAAAATGCCAATAATTTGGAGGAAGCTCAACAACACAAATTGGAATTAATTGCCCAGAAATTAAAACTTAAACCTGGAGTAAATTAAATAAAACTATAAATTTAATTAGTTTCATAATTTAAATTAAATGTATTTGTTAAATAGATGACGGTCCTAGAATTGGGCTGTGGTTGGGGGGCGCTTGCATACCATTTGGCAAAATATCATGGCGTCAGTGTCGTGGCTTGCAACATTGCTACAGAGGGAGTGCGCATGACAGAAGAAAAATGCAAGGAACTGCCTGTGAAAGTTCACTGTCAGGACTACCGCAAGATGGAGGGAAAGTTTGACCGAGTGGTGGCTGTGGGCATGATGGAGCATGTTGGTAAGAATTTTGTACTCAAATTTTTGGTGTTTTTGAATTTTGACGCTGATGAAATTGGAGACCTCTATTGTAGGAGCAAAAAACTATAGAAGATTCTACGAGCTGGCCCATGGCTGTTTGAATGATGGGGGAATATTTTTGCTTCAAACAACTGGCCTTTGCGATGACAGCACACCCCGGACTGACCCTTTTCTTCATGCCTACATCTTCCCCAATGGCTCCCTTCCAAGGGCATCCCACGTCACACAGGCTGCTAGCCAACTTTTTACATTGGAAGATTGGCAAAATTTTGGTATTCAACCACATTTTTTTGGCTGACCATTTCAGTTTGATAATTGTTGGCAATTTTTATTTGTCAACCACAGGGCATGACTATGAGAGGACGTTGATGGCATGGGATGCAAATTTTATGAAGAATTGGCATACAATCGAACATCTGTTCAAAAATCCCACCAAATTTTACAGAATGTGGAGATACTATTTGAATTGTGCAATAGGAGGGTTTCGTTCTGGAGGATTTAATTTGTGGCAAATTGTTTTTAGTAAATATGATGGATTTGAACATCGTCAACGGTACGATGCCCCACGGGATGTTTCAGCTAAACCTCTTTCCATTTAAAACTACTGACACACATGGTGTACCAGTTTTTACAAAATTATTGAATTTTTTTTATTTTTAAAAAATTGTTGGCAACAAATGCAAATGTTCAATAAATCTTTTTGAAACAAATTGGCAAATAAACAATCAAGCACCCTCAGGCAATTGACATGGTCATTTAATTATGCAATTTTTTATCTGTACTAAAGAGGTCATTTCTCATTGTGATTTGAATGGTGGGAAATTTTGAAAATAAGGAATATATTTTGATTTCGCCATGCGGTTTTTAATTTAGATGGTGCATTTGATGGATATCCAGAATAGTCTGACAACGAGTAATGTTGGAATGTATTTGATCCCACCAATCCCCGAACTTTTTAGAACAGCTATGACTGGGTCGTGCTAAAGTGCAGACCCGCAGACACTGCAGACCCCACAGACTCCACAGATCCCAGACTCCACAGACTCGCAGACCCCACAGACTCCTTCTTACTAAAAGTGAATTATTTTAGGAGATATAATTTGGCCGTCAAAATAATTTTTTTCTCTGCCAGAAATTCT
>JAQIVZ010001821.1:0-27121 GCA_034700945.1 Arrhopalites spinosus
TTTCCGGGATTTTGACATTAATTTCCGAGATTAAATCTTCCGGGGAGAAGATTTATTTTTCCGGGGAAAAATATTATTCTCATTTTCTATTCTTAAAAAATCATTTTTGTACTATGAAAATAAATTTCCTTCATGAATTATTTAATTTTTGCAATCAATGAAATTTTGCACAGCATTAAATTCATAAATTTTGAAAGCATTAGATTGGTGAAGAATAGCACTAAATTTTGAATAAATGATAGCATTAGGTTAGCATTAACACAGCGGTAAAAATTCGAAAATTGAAAGCGTTATGACAACATTATCTAACGCTATTTTAGTGCTTTGCATAAGCCTCGCTGTTAGTGCTTTTTTAATGCAAAACCCTCGACAGTGTACACATGTACAAAAAGTGAAAAGAATTTATATACCTTGCCAACCATAGCCGTTTTGGCACCCAGTCTATGAGCAGCCACACATTGATTGGCTCCTTTACCTCCATAACCAGCCTGGAAATCAGTGCCACCTTAATTGTCGTAATTTTAAAATTATAAATTATTTTGAATCATATTCATTGAGCAAGTCAATCTTTAAAATTTATGACTCGAACCCAGTGCTTTTTGCAAGCAAATTTTACTGCACATAAAGTACCGGCATTTACACTAGGGCTGACGGTTTGGACCGATTTGACCCACCCAACCCGACCCAAACCCAACCCAAACCCGGGTTTGGGTGGGTCGGGTTAAGATTTTTTGGGTTGGGTTGGGTCGGGTCGAGTACTATAAAAACTCGACATAATAAGAATAGTCAGTTTTTTTACCCTTGACGATAGAACAAACAAAGGAAGGAGTTAAGAGCTGGAGGCTCCAACTTGGAGCTTATAAGTACACTCACTGCCTTTCTAATTCATGGATAGGCATACATATGAGCCCTTCGAATATTTATTTGAATACCTATTCCTTACAAAATATTCTTAAGGGGATTTAGTTATTTTGCTTGTACATTGTACAAGTAATGAGTCATACATTTTTCCTAAAAATCTAAATATATTTTAGACTGTCGTTATTATACTGCATTCTATTTCCTTCACGACTTTTATTGTTTAGTCTTATTAACAATTCCATCCAAACTTTAAAATGGAGGACAGTTTTAAAACAAAAAAAGAACAACTTCAGAAATTAATGAAGGAAAATCCTGCTCAAATGAAATTAGTAGGTATTATTTGTGATTTGTCGTCATACGATTTTCAAGATTTTTGTACTCATGTGGTGGTGAAAAACTTTGGGCCGGTCTGAAGATATTGGGTTTGGGTGGGTTTGGGTCTTGATTTTCTCAAAACCGTCAGCCCTAATTTACACACGTGCTACGTAATTGTAAACTTCATAGTAAAAATAGATTTTTTTTCCCTCACCAATCGTTTCACCAGGTTTAGGCAGACGCTCAGAATAGCTAGAGAGAGAGAGATACATATAAAAAATGTTACACACTATAAAAAAAATTTCACTTTATATTTAACTACAGATATACCGGATCTTTGCTTAGAACAAATACTTTAAACTCACCACACCAAGTCCATAAAAATGGACCCTACCACCGTCACATTAACTTGATCATTAGCAGACATTCTTGTAATTTTTTTCACTATTAATTCCAATTAATATAAAATATTTTAATTTAATTCTTAGACGAATATTTTTTAGCCTCTTGGAATGTACGTATATATAAATATAATATGAACACTATTGAGATTCTTGTACAATGTGTAGTCTAGCTAATTAATTTGGTATACAGAGCGGAATGTAGAATAACAGCAGACTAAGATTATTTGGAATTAAATGCAGAATAATAGTCATTTCACTTTAAATGGCAACACAATTTTTCTAAGTTTACCAAGCACATGATTTCCTATGTATGTATAGCGGTCCAAGGTCATCAAGTAAACGTGCAAAGAATACTTCTGTATTGCCTATGCACCTTTACTTGTGCTGTAATATACATAAACCATATGCACATTTAACATGCCCTTGACATTCGTTTTTTTAATCTGAGGAGAATTTCATGCTCAAACTCTAAACACGTTTTCTTGTCCATGAAGCTATTTTAGACAAATATAAAGACGCCACAAGTAAATATGTAAATAAAGTAAAAAATAGTATTTCCATTTTGAAAGTAATTTTATTGATATCACAGAATCCTTTCAAAATTAGGTAGTGTTACAATCAAATGAAAAGTAATAATTTACAAATTTTCTTTCTTTCCCCCTCAAATCCCTACATGCTTGACTCTTTTTCAGACAGGCTTTCGTCTCATCTCTCCAATAAATACTTAATAGCGCAACACATTTTTTAAATGTAATTTTTTTGGTCGTTGATTGATGCACCATATTAGGTAAAAAAATGTATTCATAAAATTATCCTTCCTAACATCAATGAATCCCTTTAAAAAAGGACAAGTCTAATGAAAACTATACATAACATACGTCATGGTGACTTGTAATCAAAATCTCTCATTTCAAATTGACATTTTATAACGGGGCTACAGTCTTCAAATCACATAGTAAACGTAGCAGATAATAACAACTTAATATAATTAGGAAAAAACGACAGGGGCACAAGACATTACACCATTTCTACACTAATCAAGTCTATTACCTACCATCTATTTCTATATTTTGTAAATTGTAAATATTTTTATATTTCATTGACATACAGACATAGGAGGTCAAAAATAAAGCAACATTTAAATATTTTATGTACTTGAGTACATTGTACGTTAATTTCAAGCTGTCAAAGAAATATTATTCCATGGCCGAATATCTCTGTTTTTGATATAATTACTTCTTATAACATGTTAGTTTTTTTTGTTAGATATTAATGATGATGAAAAGACACTGAATAGATTCACAACAAGAATACAATTTGAAAAATTGACACATGACTGACAACATTCGATATATAGCTCGATAAATATTATTTTGAGTTTGAATACAAGAAAATTATTGAAATCATTGTTTTACATAATATCTAATCGTAAGTACTAGTCACTAGTCAACAATACAAGTTAGTTGCACAGCAACTACTAATTTACTACTTGCTCAACTACAGATGAAGAGTAGAAGTTAAAATGTGAGATATAGAACTTTTCATAGAAGATATTTTTTTGCCGTAAATGAGCAGCAATAAAGACGAATTATTGAGAAAAATGTGAGAAAATTCTGTCATTAAAAAGGTAACCAAATAAGAAAGGAAAGATTTTGCATTTCATAAGTACTTTTTCCTCACAAAATATTTAGTATATAACTCACAACATACATGTATAAGACACTAGTCAAGAAATACAAGTAAATAGTAATAATTTACTGAATTTGTGAATACAAAAAAAATTATCCTAGTCGATAACAAACTCTAACACTGTCGGACGTAGAGTTGCACGTGAATACTTGAATAAATATCTTGAATACTTAACAAAAGTATTTTTATATGAAATGACAACAAGAAATCTTAATTGTAAAGTTGATCATGAAAAACAGTAAAGGAATCATACACTGAAATTCCTGTGACGGATTGGATTTGAACTCTTTACTTGGGAACTTTTAAGATTGGCTTTTCGTTGGTGTAAAGGTAAATTTGGAGAAGGATGGCAAGGTCAACTCCAATTTGTAATCCACCACACCTTTTGTAAATATTAGAAAAAAACAGATTAGATCCTAATAATTAGAAACCAACAACATATAAAACTGAATTTGAAAATATTAGGGTACATACATTGTAAACTGGATCGGAGCTTCACGCATGAAAAAATAAGTCGTCTTGAAAACGTCACCACAAGTCCACATCAAGACCATTGTTTGACTGCAGGGAAAAAATAATTAGTAAATTTTCATTCAACATTAAAAAAAATACTTACTTCATTCCACGTGTTGATCCGTTTTTGTAGTTTCTCAAAAATTGTGGCACTCCAAGCATTGCTTCAACAAACACAGCAAGAAATCCAACAATTTCGACAAATACGGGAACATCTATTTCATTCAAGGAAATCCATTAGATAAATGTCATTAGCTTAGACTAAATACATAATTAATTAAGTAACGAAGTATTACCAACAAAGAGAAACATGGCCGCACCACCCACGATTCCAAAGACTAGAATGCACTCCAAATATGACTGAAAATCCGTCCAATCCCAAAAATATCGGCTGTCAAAATCTACACAATAAATTACAAGTCTGATTATTACACTCGTAAAAATAAATATAAATTAACAGCTAATTATACCCGAGAGCTAAAATTTCAATACCGTAAAAAAACAGACGAAATAATGCCCATTTATGCAAAATCATAAAATCATGCAGTTGCATTCCATTCCAAGTTGAGTATATGCATTAGTAAAAATAAATACAAAAACATCAACATGACGAATTATCTGACAAGACACAAATAACTATTGACATCCTTAAAATAGGCACTCTGTTAATTATTTAGCAAAAATTAAAGTGATGAAGGACATGTGATTTATACTTTTTTCCAGCAACATTAGTGTAATATGCAAGCCTTAGTTTGGTGTCTTCTTCCGATTGTCAATTATTGAAGCAATATTAAGATATGGTCAAGCAAAAACATAAATAATTATGTCCACGTACGACAAGTACAATAATAATTTATTATCATATATCGTGATAAAAGAATAAGAAAGTGAGATTTGGAAATATGAAAGTTTGGCACTTGACAAAAAACAATAAAAAAAATATAAGTAAAGCCCAATTTCATGCTCTCCATGTAAAAATCATAGTATAGTAAAATGTGAAGATTACGGTAGCAAAGGTGTCATAAATAAAATAAATGATAAATGAAAGCAAGCAAGTACAAAAATAAAATTAACGTAAGTAAGTAAGACGTTCACATAAAAGCAAGAAGAAGTAAGTAAAAGAGAAGAAGAAGAATGTTGGAAGAGAGAGAGAGAGAGAGAATTTTTTTGTACAAAAATTGACTCAAGTCAATAGAAAAGAGACTAAAAGTGACAGTCTAGGAAGTCGTCTGTCTTACCACGAAAGGTACGGTTGAGTTGACCATCGGAATCAGAAGAACCTACATTTTAAAGAGAGAGAGACCCTTTCGAATCAATCAACATGTTGTTTCACTTTACACACAAAAAGCTTGCCTGTCTGTTTTGTGTACTTGAAAACACTTGATGTAGTACAATACGCACATCATGATGAAAAAAAATAGATAATCTACTTGGCTTGATTCTAAAATATGCTGGAATCAGTAAAGGAAAGGATGGAATACACAATAGGTATGTTATTATTGTTTTAGTATCGTAAGTGTACTGATGTATCCTACCGAAAACTAAAATTCTGACTACTAAAGCAATAAAACAAAATACAAAAGCGACTGTACAGTTTTGCTACAAGTAAAAATTGTATGCATAAGATATGAATATAATGTGTTAGTAAGGGGTTATGTTGCAATTATTATTTTGTTATTTATGTTCAGTATGAGGGACACGAGGGTTCAAAATAATAATAAAAAAAACAGTCTCTACCTTGACAGTGTGTGTGGTTTGACTATATAAACATGGGTTACCCAACAAATGTTAAATTGACACATTCAACGTGAAACATACCTGTAAAAATTTTATCTTTCTTCTTGATGATGTCAGAACGAGACTTGACTGTAACACACAAATGTATCATCAACAGCATGGCAATGTTCATCAATATGCTCTGTAGAAGCAATGGTGTTTCAAAGGGCTTCCCAAACCTATAAATGAAATCAAATATTATTTTTGCTTTTATTTTTAAATTTTATTGAAGAGATAAATATTTTGCTTTTCAGTTAATATCAATTACCAGAATAATATTCTGAGAATGTTTGCTGCCAACAAAGCCTGTAAACATATGTACAATAAAATTGACAATGAGCATGTTAAGTACTAGATTTAGTATTTTTTTTTCAATTTATTTTCACACGTACCAAACAGACGTATAACGAAAATCCCTCTGCATTTCCGGACTGTAAGAAAAGATAAATCGAATGGTGATTAGAATCATGGTTATGGTATTACAAGATAATTTGTGTATTTCAAGTACCTTTTTAATCTCACGGTATTGTGGGATGTAAGGGAATACTCCACCGAATATCATGGCCAAGGCAGAGATCCATGATATTATAGACACGACGGACAACTCTAATGTATTCATTGTGTTAAACTGACTGGAACTACAAGTTTAACCTTCAATTTATGCACATAGTCTCACTTTTTCTTCATTTCTCTGTCAAGGAGAAAAAATAGTCAAAAGAAAGTGCAATCGTACTCTATCAGCATTCAAATCAAAATCAAAACAAACACCCCTCATTTGAATTAAGGCGCAAACCGCTTCCAAAAATTCAAAATCCGCAAAAAGGAGAAAAACCAAAAAAAAGTTTTTTTATTTTTTACCGAAAAATGCGTTGAAAGTTAAATTTTCCAAGTTAAATTCAGCTTGCACACTTCAGGTAAGTTGTCTATTAATATTGTGTTAATTTTTTTTAGTAGGGTGATTCAGAAATCAATTTTAGTCTCCAACTTTACAACCCGGTGTTAAAATAGAATGTACAATTTGTACTACAAATTTTGTGGATAAATAAACTAGTAAATGTTCGTCATCATTGACAGCAAGTTAATTATGGTAAAATTTATGCGTTTTTACAGGTGGAATTTTTGTCAACTGATGGGAGAGAGAGTATAATTGCTAATTTTTTGTTAGAGATTGGCAACCAGTCATGTTTTCAATTACAAGGGCAGTCTTGATGTGCCAGAGACAGACGAGACAAACATGTTACCTAAAGAATGGTTTTCAAAATATATGTAGTCGAGAGTATTCTAAACATCTTTTAGTAGATATCACAAAACATCGGTATGTTTGCGTGTCGAAAATTTTTACCTTTCGTTTCTATTGCACAACACCGACAGTACCACCGTCCAAACCAGAACGAATCACACATAGTAATCCACCATTAAGAGCTCCTGCTTTGAAACGGGAACCACCAAATAGAAATGTTCCCTATGTAACAGAGCAAATGGTTGCTGAATCGACGAGGAGGAAGGATGGCAAGATAATGACAACGGGAGAGAAAAGTACGTTATAATAAACATATCATGTACATGTGTTCAAAATGTTTGCTTTTAAAATTAATTAGGTATTCTAATTAAAGTTCTGATTATTGATACTTTTGAAATTCAATCTTTTCAGTGAAAGAAGCCTCAGAGGATGTTTTTTATGGAGGCATTGGTCTTGTTGGTTTATGTGTCGTTATAACAGTGATTTTCTTTATGTTTCGAGAATTCTTCTCTCCAAACAGTCCTAGTAATATTTACTCACACTCGTATAACTTAGTTAAAAATAATCAAGAAGTACAAGATGCTGTGGGAATGCCAATGAAATGTTATGGTGAAGAAGGAAGAAGGGGATATAGACGTCATGTCGCGTATGATTTTATTTTTATTACAACAGTTTTAATACAGTTTGACACATTTTGTATCAAAATCCTCATAGACGCATCTTTACACTATTTTATTTGTCTTAATTTTTATACAGGCATAACGAATTCACTCATAAGGGGATGAGGCATATCCGAATGAAATATTATGTAGAAGGAGCATTTAGAAAAGGAACTGTGCATCTAGAAAAGATTGCTGTAAGCTTTTAACATAAATTTAACGTGTTTTGCGGTATATATCATGGTTAGTCATAATTAATATGAACTTGACATTAGTCTGAACACTGTCTTAGCCAACTTTATTACTGCAAAATCCAAATTATATTATAATGGTCACTACTAATACAATGTCATGTATTTAATAATGTCTTCTTGCTCATTTTTATTTTATTGTTTTGTATTGTAGAATCATAGAAGAGAATATAAAGACTACAGTTACATAATTGTTGACCTTGATGGATATCCACCAAGACGTATACTAGTTGATCAGGGTCCGGATCCAGAAGACACAGAAGCGGACGCTGACTTAGCCATGTAGATTCATAGTGTGCTACAAGATTTTTTTTTTGTTCTTTGTGTTCACTATCTTTGAATGAACTATAAGACTTTAGTGTAAATTCTTATTTCTTGTTCAATAAAAAAAGGATAATAATATCATGTGCTTATAGAGTTGGTGAATTTTTCTATTAAATTGTATTCAATGATTTACAAGTACTATCCTACCTTGTTATGAGTACTTGCAATGTATTCAATTTACTGTGGAATAAAAAACATAGTCAAGTAATCCTGTTTATTAAATTTATTAGGGACGAAAGAAATGAATAAGAGAATGAAGTATAAAAGTACGCTGTTCATGTCTCTCTTTGAGTCTCATTCTGACTCATGAAACGTTGAAAATAAATACAGTATGAAAAGTGCAAAAATTTTGACACAAAGGTTAACCATTGAAATATTTAACGGCTTGAAATAGAATGAGCAGTAATATGCAAGGGCAAGATGAGTAAGCTAAAATAAATTGGCATGATTTCCATCCGACTCTCTCAATATAGAGGTTAGTTTTATTGATACATTCATGGATTTTTTTTGTATTTTGCTGTATCACATTGCTAAATGTAGACTACAAACTCGTTGAAAGATCTAAACATCTTTATCTCTACCAGTATTTTAGACTGGACTTGTGTTTCATATTTAATAATATAATGTATAATATCTATCATTATTATTATGTATTATTTACAGGTCTTTGAAAGTAAATAAAATTTTGTGATATGTTTTATTTCAAGGCGACAAATTGTGTGTATGTGGCTTCAAATTATGACTTGTAAAAATTACACAAGTTGTGATGTAGTACATTGTACGTATAATATCAACCTTCTTCTCTGTAAATATAGGCAAACTGTATGATGCATAAGACAACAATTTTTGGAGAGGGGCAACTCATTCAGTAATGTCCAACAACAATAATAATTATTGTAAAATAACATGTTAAAAGAATAATTAATCTCTTTAATACCACCATTTCGACTCGTAGTGCAGAGAGATTTTTGGTAAGTAATAATAATGATGCTGCATTGAGCAGACTACTCACAAACATTAGATTACACACAGAAAGAGAGAGCAAGAGATAAATAGCCATTTGTGGGACAACATATAGCTAACATAGACTACACAAAGGTAAATATCATTTGTAATATAACACACTAATTAAAACTAATTTCTCGTTTATTTTTTAGGCAGAATAGCCTGCTTGTCAGTTCCAATGGCCTCTTTTTTTGATATATCTAGTATTATTAATGTATTATGCTATCATAGAATGTACGAACACGGAGTTTGGAATATTTCTAAAAAGCCCATGTAATAATACAGTAGGCTGTGTAGTTAAACATAGGAGAATTTATATTGCTGTACCGGTTTTTGATATTTAACCTCAAAAAATATTCATCTTAGTTCTATTTATTTTATTTTTTACTCGTCAATACCTTTTAATAAGTAGTTGACCAGTATTGGGAATATTTTTGTTGGCCCATGTTCAACATATCACCAAGTACTAATAATATTTAATTACTATTACTATCCTATTGGTTATTTTTTTAAGCAAAGCAAGATATGCTCTACTTGTTGAGTTTCGCATTATATTATTACTCTACGATTATCACTTAACAATTACTAATTATTAATTAGTATACTGAGATTTTACAGTTACGGCTTATGTTCCAAAAGTGTCTTAATTACATCGATATCAGCCAGAGTTGAAGTGTCACCAAAGTCTGACTCCCCTGCAGCAATTTTCCTCAAGATACGTCTCATTATTTTCCCTGAACGAGTTTTTGGAAGTGCTGGGGCTTGCTGTATTAAATTGTCATCCGGAGTTGCAAATGCTCCAATCTTATCTCGAACTTTTTGTTTCAACTCAGTAATAAGCTTCTTGTCAAAAACGGAACCTTCGGTGAGAGTCACAAAGCAATACAGAGCTTCACCTTTCACTTCATGATTCACTGCAACAACTGCTGACTCCGAAACATTCTTATGTTCTATTAGGGCAGATTCAACTTGGGCTGTACAGAAAAATGTTGAAATTAAGTTTAGACTTGATTTCCTTGTTATCATTTGTACTTGTGGTTCAAAAATATGTCCTTACCTGTACTTAACAAGTGTCCAGACACATTGAGCATATCATCTACTCGACCTATGATTAAGCATTAAAATTGAAAACAAATATTTTGGAAAATCATGCATCATATTTGACACATGTACGTATATAAAATACAATTTTATTAAATAAAAATATTCTGAAATATTAGATTTACCAGTTATCCACAGGTACCCATCTTTGTCCCTCTTTGCACCTGAAATTAACAAAATAAGAAAATATTAACCTCCACTCCAAACCTTGAAATAGTAAATATTGCTAGTACATAACGTAGACATAAATTTTCACAAAAAATTACCATCTCCAGTGCAGTAGTAGCCAGGGAATTTCTTGAAATATGTAGTTTCAAACCTCTCGTGATCACCAAACACAGTTCTCATCACACCAGGCCTTAAAATTAAAATTTAACCATGACTTATTCACAAAAAAGGTTTTTTAAAGTATCAAGAATAAAGAGTCCTTTTGGTTAATGCGAAGAAAATTTACCATGGTTGCTTAAAAACAAGGTATCCTTCTCCAGGACCTTCAATTACTTGTCCTTCTTCCGTAAAGAGTTCAGGTACGACTCCAAAAAATGGGAAAGTCTGCGAAATAAAAAAATATTATGTGTTTAAGACCTAAATTTTAGGTTCAATGAGGTGATAAAATGCTACTGTTCTTTTGATATTCATGAAAATTGTATAAAAGCTTACAGCAGAACCAGGTTTAGCAGAAGTAGCGCCAGGTAAGGGAGTAATGACATGACCTCCAGTTTCCGTTTGCCAAAATGTGTCGACAATTGCACATCTAGGAAATTTACAAGTGTAATTTTAATTTTCAAGTTTAAACTGAAACTCCATTTTAAAAAATATGTACAAGAGAAAAAGAATACGTAGAAACATACCTGGATTTACCAACTACACGATGGTACCACAACCTTAAAGAAAAGAAGTAAAAAATATAAAATATTTGAAGAAAAATGTTTTTGAAATAGTCGATCTCAAAGTATGTAAATACCATGCTTCAGGGTTAATCGGTTCCTGTAAGTAATGAATCATCAATAATTTTAAAAAATATGTACATGAAGAACTTGTATAGAAAATCCAACTTTAAAATTGTTGAATACGCATGTAACATGAATTAATTATTAACTTACCCCAACAGATCCCAAAATTTTCAATGAATCCAGATTGTACTTGTTAACAGGTTCATCTCCAAATTTCATTAAGGATCTGAAGCAAAAACGAATTGTTAAATTCACATTTACTGTCCAAACTTTGCGTTATCTAAAATTACAGGACAACTTGCATGAAATGAAATAAGTTGCATATTTTACCGAATAGCAGTGGGAGCGGTATAAAACTGGGTCACTTTGTACTTTTCAATAACAGCCCATAATCTGAAAGATGGAGTTTAATTTATACGTAATGTTTGCTTAAATTGAATTCATTTTAAATTTCAAAATTTAAAGTAGAATGAGTAAAATAAACTATAAAGTGTTTTTATTTACCTGGAATTATCTGGATAGGATAAAATAATAAATCATATTAAATAAGTAAAATTAGAATAATTTTTGTTATTTTTGAATAAATTATTGTTTACCTGGATAAAAAGGAGTCCCCTCGAACTATACACAAGGCAAAAAAAAAGTTGACTTATTAAAATGTTAAAAACCATTTTAAAAAATGTGTGCATGCTATAACAAGATCAAAAAAATTTAAGCAAACATGCGATATCTAAAATCAGGATAGGTAATTATAACAAACTATTGTACCATAACACTTGTGGCAGCATTAGCAAGAGGTCCATAAACAACATATGAATGCCCTTAAATATTTCAAAGTAAAATGATGCATGTAAAATTTTGAATGCTGAGAAGAAACGGGTATTACAAATTGATCGTTAACGTATTCAAACTATGAACTACTAAAATTAAATTGTATTCCTAGTTACCTGTAATCCATCCAATATCAGCAGTACACCAATCTGAAAGGAGAAATAAACAATTATTCATAAAGTTGTTCTACTAAGATTATATTATATTTATTTTAATTAGTCAGCTGTATAATTTACATATGTCGCCTGGATGATAATCGAAGACGTATTTGAAGGTCGTTGCGGTGTAAACCATATAGCCTGCTGTAGTATGAAGAACACCCTTTGGTTTTCCAGTTGAACCGCTAATAATAATAAAACAAAATGTATTAAGAAATCAATTGACTTTGTTACAAAGTCTTTATAAAATCTAAATAAATATGAAATGTATAACCAAATATTTACCTAGTGTACAAAATAAACAGCGGATCTTCTGCATCAAGCCATTCAGGTGTACAGGTATCTGATTCCTTTTCGATCAACTCATGATATAGTTTATCCCTTGGACTTTGGAAGGGTGCCTATAAAGGAACATTTATAAATCTATTAGTTTAATTACTTAAATGTGCCCACTCATGAACAATTTACGTTTGGACACACGCACACCACTCATCATATTGATTTCACGAATAATTAATTATAGAGTGTAAGTTACGATAGACAAATGAGGTCAAGCAAACAAACCTTGTAGTCGAAATGTTTCCTTTTTGCTGGAGAATCATTCGGATCTCTTTTAGCTTGAGCTGTCATGTCACAAAAAATCAAATAAAAAGAAATTAAAATATTTTCCATACATGTATGTACTACACAAGTGACTGAAAGTTCTATTAAATAAATAATACAAACTATAATGATACACATAAAAAACTATAATGACTACCAGGTAAGTTAACTTAAATTTTAAATCATAGATTAATCAGATAATTACCAAGACGAGGTAAGTGATTCACCACAACGCAATGCTCGACAACATGATTGTCGGCCTGACACAGTGCCATTGCCTGTGAATCCATAATTTTTTTTAATTCATTTCATATTACTGAGACCATGAATGACATAGAAAGATCATTCAAAATGAGCAAAAACTGACTTGACCAATCTTGAAGTTACAATTATATAGCAATACTATGGTCATTATACACAAACTCATTCAGTGATCTGTTTCTGACTCACCTGATCGCTTATTTCTTTCAGATGAATGATCTTATCCCCTCTCCAAGCACCGTCGGCTGTCACCAATACTTTAGCCTTTGCATCTAAAATACGTTCTGCGAGGGATGCTGCTGAATAGCCACCAAACTAAACCATCAAAATGTTCAACATAATTCATCTTTGACCATTAGTATATGAATAGATCAAATTATGTGACAACTTACGACAACGGAATGTACAACACCTGAAAGTAAAATAAAAATGAATCATTTTGTCTACACGTAATTTATGTATATTATATTTTTAAAATAATGACAAGTTTAAGTTTTTTCTTACCGATTCGTGAACATGCCAGTAGCGCAACTGAAAGAAATAATAATTCAAGAGTTACTCACTTTTACTGAGTACTTACATAAGCTACTTTAATAAATAATTAATAGGTCAAATAGAATTCAAATGATTTTACCTGCAAGTTCAATGATCATTGGCATATATATGGCGACTCTGTCCCCCTTCTTCAAACCGAGTGATTTTAAAGCATTTGCAAACTTACACACCTATAAAGTACAGTCAGTTTGTGATTAATTGTCAAAGACAACATATTCATGAAAGTGAAATAAAATGTACATTGGTGTAAAATATATTATATATTAACCTCTCGACGAAGTTCTTCATATGTTATTTCGGAATGATCTTCAGGATCGTTCCCCTCCCTTCATGAATAAAAGTTATAATGAAATTACAATCATAATTACGGTACATACGACAAATTCAACAAAATCTCTTGATTGATTCTCACCAGTAATATGCTACATTCTTGCCCAACCCTTGGGTATCTATATTACGGTCCAAAACATTGTAAGATATGTTCGTCTTTGCTCCTTTTAACCAACTAATACTAATTGGCCCTAAATAAGAAACCAAACTTTCAAGTTAGAACAAATATCAACAAACTCCAAGTACAAAGTAATGTACTTGTAATTTAAAACTGTTAAAAGTAACGTACCTTTGTTGACATCAAAATTATATTCAAATGCTGAGGTTTCCTTTTCATGAAAATAAAATTCTTTAGCAATTTCTCCCCAAAATTTTTCAGGATTACCAACGGAAAGTTTATGTTTTTCATTGTATTCTTCTATAGATTTAACGAATGCAGTTTCAACAATGTTTTTAGGAGGATCAAATATCTATACAAAAGAAAAATCATAAATAATCATCCTCATCTAATAAAGTACTTAAATGATTTACATTTAAAATTTACCACAAATAATGTTACATAACTTGAATTCAATTAAGTACCGCTTCAAAGTACATAATAATGATAGAATTTTAACTTGAAAATAATTTGGATTACCTTATTTGAGACTTTAGAAGATTCAGAATTTTTATTTCCATTCTGAGAACCATCCTGGTCTGTATGACCGTCATCTTGACCTTTATCCTGAGCCATTTTCGTCCCAGATTCACACAACACACACTCTTAAAAGTTACACTGTAATAACACTTCTACCTGTTCTCATTAACAGGCCGTTTGTAAATGTGCAAAAATGAGTCAAGTTGACGGGAGATTAGTTAACTGGATTTTCTAGATGATTGCAACTTAATTTTTTTTGGATTTGAAGGTCCCGTCTTTCTCCAACTAGACGATGATGGGACTGACGCTACTATGTTAGTGGGGATGATGACCATGAAAAATTTTTGGCTGAAATCCGAGCATGTACATACCTGACATATATCTCGACTCCATATAGCCTATACCCCCCCCCCCCCATTTATTTATATACTACATGTGTTCAGCTTAGTTTTCTCCAGCGATTTACTACAAAGGTTTGCCAATAAGCTAAAGTAAGTACGTGGATAGAATATTTAACTGACCACTTGCATGTGCAGAAATCTTGTCGATGGTTTGATAGTATAATGAGGGTCATCATCAGGGTGAAGTTTGTCTCTGATAAACATTTAACTCTGGGTTTGGCACGTCACTCTATTCATAGTTTACAGATAAATGGACTTATAAACTTAATCGATAAGATTTGTCCAGGATTATTTGTTTTCTTTGTCGCTCATTCCACAGTTTATACTCCATCACCAAAATTATGAAAATGTGACACAAATGTCAATAAAAATGGACAGGCAAAATTATACTTAAACAAAATTGAGATACTTTTCAGTAGTTTTACTCAATCATTTTTCTTGACTGAAAATTTATAAAAAAATACATAAAATTGTAGTAAATAATGTGATACATAAAAAGGTGGGGGTATTGGGGCATATATAATTTTAACTTAATATTTATCTAAATTTAATAGGGGGTGTTATTTGCATGACTTCCGTTCCTCATTAATGTTTTCAGTGACATTGTCACTGTTTTATTATTATTTACATACACTTTTGCCAACTGTACTACTTAATTAACTTACAATTAAAAATACATCACTTGAATATTACATACGACAAATTACATGAAAATGGCACAAGTAAAAGGGGGGAAATAGGACATGCTACTGAAGTACTTGATACATAATAAATATCAAGCCCATTTAAATTAAAACAATAACTATACTCCGTGACAGTTAAATGCTTATACATAATATGTAATATTTAGTCAAATAAGGTAATATTTAAACCAATTCTTCATGTTTGAGGTCTGCAAATTCTCTTTGAATCATTTCGACAAGTTCATTTGTCATTTGTTGTGTGGGAAATATTGCCGAGTCGACCCCAGCCACAATCCTCAACGCTCCATTGTAACTTAAAATTGTTATGCTGATTCCTGTGAGAAAATTCGCATGCATTTTCATTTATCACATTTTCCATCTTACTTTGAATTACCACAAAAGCTCTAATCTTATTTATGTCAAATTCATTCTCTGCACACAAAAATGTATTATTATCATGTACCAGTACAAATATTGCAAGGAAATATTTATTCTATGAGATGCATAAAAAAACCAAATCGATTGACAGCTGTTTTTATCAGCATTGAACTAAGGATTTAGTAGCATTAGGTTGAACTATTAATAGACCATCTTCATGTCATGCCTATTGTTATTCTGACAGTTGTTGTGCAAGTATGACACTTAACTAGGTATTTTCTAGTCACTTGTCTCTATGTAAGTCAGTTAATCCTCTATGCATTCTTCATTACTTTGTACATCGCAACTAACAGAGCATCTCACAATAAACTAACAAATTAATTAAAACTATAAAGCTATTCATTGGTGACGAGTTGTCACATTGATTTTAACCCATTACTTACGGCTTTAACTTTACTTTACTAAACTTTTACTATTAACTTTATTAAGGGAGTTAAAATATCAAATTAATTGTATAATGACTACATTTGAGAAAATTTAGTGTGCATTTATAAAAAAGGAATTTTACACACGTGTAGGAATTAATATCCATAATATGGAATTTCATATATTCATATTCATTTTTGATGAAACAAAGACTGAATGTAGTTAGAAATTGTGCAATTTCCATATTTACAAAGGATTAGTATGTTAAGCACAATATGTTCCAATTTAATTCTACCTTCGTATCAAATTATTCTCCAGGTAACATTTGTGACTGGCAAAAACAAAAATTTCCTTTCTTATTGTGACTACAATTGTGACCTTGTCTCATCAATGTCTACAAAGTTGCTCTATTATGCTTTTCAAGAGTAAATTCGCAAACAAAAAAAGTTGACATGTGACGTAATGCAGTGCGTGTTTAATGGCTATTTATCAAGAATCAAGTAAATTAGTAACTCACCAATATTCCCTCTCAATGGGCCTCCAGTGAACATGGCATCCACCAATGGAAATCCACCAATCCCTTGACTCTCAGATGGTGGGCCAGGAAAATTTGAGAGAATGACACTTGGAAAATAGGTCGTCAATGTTGTTCTCTTGATAATCCATGTTGGTAGTAAATTAAAAAACTTCAAAATGGCAAAATTCACATAAGGGCTGGGTGATTGTTTCAATGCCTCAACGTATTTGTGAGCTTTTCTCAATCTATTACGACCATCCGCAACTCCAACGGGTAAAGCTATAAAACCGTAGCTCCTTTGAAAATGAACAAAACTCATATTTATTATTATTTAAGTTGTACGTAAAATAAAATATTTTCTTTTGTCCAAAATTGTACAAAATAAAATAAAATGAGATTTTACCAATGATTGCAAAATTTATGAGGATGTTTTGGCCATGGAAGTGGGAGAATGGCGTGCATTTTCTTTGGGACAGGAACATTATATTTTAGCATCATTTTTCGTATTGATCCAGAAATCACAGCAATTAGCACAGCTGTGAAGCCCACTTTATAGCGTACTTTTATTTCTCGGATAACATCCACCGAAATTCGGGGAGTCCACCCTTTGTAGATTTTCCTCGTCAAGGCTTTCTCTGCCAAATGCCAATCATTGACGTCTAGAGCAGTGAGGCCTTGTTTGAAGAATTGGTAGGGTAATTGTAAACTTGCAAAAATCTTGAACATCATTTTCTCACATTTATTTCGTTCCGTCATCACAGGCTTGGCTACTTTCTCCATTGGACCATCAAACACATACTGTGTGAATTTTAAACAAAGTATTTAATTAATCTTCTTGTTTAAATTATGAATAAAAATGACAAGAAAATACGGTCTTTTCGTTCTGTATTTATAAAATGTCCACAAAAATTGGCAATTTTTGACGAAATGAAATATTAGGGGAATGTTTCCACTAATGAGGAAACATTGCCCAAAAACTTTGAACTCTGGTTTTTCTCAAGATGAGACATACACAAAATTTCGACCACTTGTTGCATGGCATCAATCACTGCCATGTACTCTACAAAAAATTTCACTCATAATTTTGCGTAGCATGGCACAAACACAATCCTCTTTAGAATTAAATAGACTAAAATTTTGTAGGTAGATGAAGAGTGATGAATTGTAGACTAAAAAATAGAAAAAATACAAACCTGCATAAAAACTTGAAGCACACTAATACCATCAGCTAGTCCATGTTGAAAACGAAACAAATAAACAAATTTGGGATCATCCGGATTTGGAACATTTTTAAAAATACAATTTTGAATTAAAACAGCTTCCCATGGACTTTTGTACTTTGCAAATGGCTTGCATTCCATGTCTGCAACAATTTGAATGAATTCATCTTCTGAAATTACTTTCTCTGGATCTTCTTCTGCATTCCATATTCTTATGTGATCTTGTACATCAAACTTGTCTTCCTCTTTTCATTTAAAAATTACAAGTCAATTAAATATCTATACAAAAAAACCCCCAAAATTTGACCATAAATGATATCCCGTACCTTTCCACCAAAAAAACCCTAAAAATTTGGTGTAGTAACGTCTCAATTGTGGATGCTGGAGATTTCCAGTTTTAGGACCCACACCATTGACAATATTGACAAGATATTCGGTTGCTATTTGAGCATCAAATTTTTGAGCCGACCCTTTGTCAAAGGCCCCACTCCCTACAATTGTACAAAGTGGTCGTACATGCATATCGTCCAGAGCGAGAACTGGATTTTTTCCTGAATTTACCAAAACAAATTATCAACACAATTATAATTTATAAATATTACTTAAAAAGATTTAACTCACCTCCCATGATTTTGACAATATCTTTTCGAAAAAGGCTTGTATAAAATATAAGAAGACATCTCCAAGCATACAATGGCACAAAAATGATGAAAATTGTAGGCAAAATCACCAAAACAAATAAAAGTAAAGAAAAAGCAGCCAAAATAAATTCCACAAATAAAAATACTATATGTCCAACTTTGACCCCCATTTTTAAAAATAAAAAAATAAATTTAAACTAGAAACTTGTCTCAATTGAATTCATGTTTTGTACCCTTTTTAGTTTTACAAATGTAAAAAAATCGGGTGTCAAAGTACGCCCAGCCCATGTGTTTAAAGGACTAGTAAGTAAATAAAGGTATTTTCAGTAGAGACAACTAAAGAAGAATAAGACAAAAAATTGGTAAACAAGTTGAGATAAAATATGTACATAGAAATTAACTATTGCATTTTTTAAAAAAAAATTGCACAGGTATAGACAATGGCCATTCTCAGGTCAAAGAAGCCACGGAATGATGATTACATGTTGATGAAATTCTTGACAATGATTCGGTTTTGTAATCAACTTGTTCTGTACCCACACACACTTAAAAGTCAATAGCCATGCACATAAAAAGCCATTGCGTGGATTTTTATATTCAAAGCAATTTTTGCTCGTGTGACCCACAAGCTCTTTAGCCTTTTTGTTGATGAGGAGTGAAATTTATAATCAAAGTCAAGTAAAGGGTATAAAATCATAAGACTATGTTTAAATTGTGTTTCAATTTTTTAATTAAATTCAAATGACACAAAAAAATATTTATCTTTTTTATCATCTGACAAGCTTGTCCCTCCATTTTGCCTAATAATATGCAGAATTGCATGGGAATTTTTATTATTATTTATATTGTTCAATAGTATTAATGGGTCCATGTATGGATAAAAGTGAATAGTATTTGGCTTGTAAAATTTATATATTATAGATTTATCATTTAATCATGTATTTAATCTGATGAAAATGAAGGGAGAAGGCGTACAATTTGTACAAAATGCGTGGGCTGACAAACTAACAATATGCAATAGACACATTATTGTACATCCCATTGCACTTTTGTTGCAATTTACTATTGACAATAAAAACTTGATTTTTAATTTCGTGTAATCATTCTAATTTCATTCAAAAACATTTTTCCCTAAACGGAAAGAGTTACATTGACTAAAATTTGTTGAGGCCTGTGGCCAATGACCAGTTGAAATGAAAAAAAGAAATTGTCATGTTGTTAAATTATAATTAGGGTTCTCCTTCTCCATGTAACAATAAATACCCACTGGATGATTTTTATTAATGTAACCTACACTAGGTAAATTGGTATAAAATATGGAAATATAATTAGCGTGGATCAAAGGGCGATCATTTGGCATTTACTTTAGTGACTAGTGACGCAATTATCACTCAGAACCGGTTTCTGACTCATTCTGGCCACTCTTTTATTTTGTATTGTCTACCACACATTAAATATTTGTAGCTGGTAATGTATCTGTACTTGTGTATATTATTATGTCTACCTGTACGGACACGCACTTTAAGAAATAAATATCAATCAAGGCCAAGAAAAAGTTTAATATTTTTTGTGCTTTCTAGTAAAACTACACCTTTGCTTTATAATAATACACTAGTACTAGGTACATAAATTTTATGAATATGATTAAAACATATGTGTTAAATGACTAAAATTATACAAGTTGTGTTTTATCTAAACGTTTATCTTTATACTAACTACTTTAGACGGTGAGGATTAATTTGAAATAAATACTTTAATTGTATTTACAAACAATATGACAATTATTTGACGAAAAATTGTTGAATTTCAAATGGACATTTGACATTGGGAAAACGATTTAAATTTATTGTGTAGTCAATAGTGTGTGCACAGAAAAAGTTTAGAGTTTTTTGGCAAGGACTTGGGCAATGTTTCCAATTGTGGAGTGACTGGAAAACATTTCCTTCCCAATCAGTGAAGGACAAGGAGGATTATAATGGAACTTGTAGCCGTACAATTATACAAATTAGGATTAAAATTATATTAAAATAAAATAATTAGGTATGATTCAATTTATTTATAAATTTTAATTGACGAACATTGTCTCATCAAAAGAGTGTCAACTGTCAACGCTCTATTTCCCTGACCTGACCATTTTTTCAAACATTTCAAGCAGCAGAATTACACATTTTGACCATCTCCCCATGTTTCATTCATTAGAACAATTTACAGACGCCGTGCTTGAACCACAGAGAACCTTCAGAGGCCACCTTGAAAACTGACCTTTATCCATGACCTCTAATGTTCTAAAAATCTCAAAAAAATACTCCAACATTCGAATTGTCGAATTCGAGTGTCAAACATTCGAACCCTTGGACCATTTGTCACACATTGACCTCTTTGACACGTTAAACCTCGCACCATTTTAACGATTTGTCAGGTCAAGGTAAAAAAGGTCAAGAGAATGGACGTTGAGATTATTAAATCATTTTCAGTACTTTTGAGGGCACTGAGGAAAAATTAAGGAAGCGGAGGCCATCTGTAGACAGAGAATGAACCACAATCATTTTTTTTATTTTCTTTCTTCATGGGGCAAGTTGACACTCTCCAGTTTTTTTACCTCTCGGCTTTGGGCTTGTCCTGCTTTTCCAGGAGGGGCTAAAATTCTGCAAAAATTCATGTCCGTGCAAAATCAAATACTCTACAATTTTGTTTTTACGTTTTTTAAAATGAATTCTTTCATTTTTTCAGGAAAAGCCGTGACGTTATTATCGGTCACCTTTTTCACTTGTCTCTCGTCGTAGAGCGTACGCACATAATATGTACATGACATAGAAAAATTTAGTAGCCCAGTGGTATCATACCACTCTACGACGAGAGACAAGTGAAAAAGGTGACCGACAATAAAACAACTCAAAAATAAAAAAAACTGGAGAGTGTCAAGTTGCCCCATCCAGAAAAAAATTGATTGTGGTTCATTCTCTCCCTATCTACAAATGGCCTCCGCTCCTCCAATTTTTTCCCAGTGCCCTCAAAAGTACTGAAAATGATTTAATAATCTCAACGTACATTCTCTTGACCTTACCTTGACCTGACAATTTGTTAAAATGGTGCACGGTTTGATGTTTCAAAGATGTGGGACAAATGGTCCAAGGGTTCGAATGTTTGACATGACAAAAATTCAAAATTACAACATTATGCCGAATATCATCAGCATGTTCCTTTTTATTTTTCCAGTCAACATTTTTCCATTTCAAATTACCAATTGACACTTAAAATGTTTCAAAAAAGTGTGAGGTGGAGGAATAGATGTTAAAACTCTTAGAAGGACGGGTGTTGATCAATTAAAATTAATTAAAAAATGGGCAACTCTACACAATCTCCAGCTCCGAACTTGAAACATTATTAACTATTTTAATATTATTTAAATCCTCTTTTGTATCACTCTACGGCTGCAAGTAGAATTATAATCTTCCTTGTCCCCCACTGATATTTAGTGTGTGCACGGAAAAGGTTGAGAGTTGTTTGGGAAGGATAGATTGTGCAATCTTTTCAATTTTGGAGTGACTGAAAAACATTTTCCTCCCAAAGAACTCAACTTTTCCGTGAACACAAACTTATAAAGTAGTTACCTACATGGGTAAATAAGTACAACTCATCATCAGCTTAGTCATGAAGTAGTCATGAAGAGGGGAGAGGCCACAAACATTCATTGCTAATTAATTAATTACAATTATTTACTATAATTATGCACAGATTTAGTTTTCATTTTATGTCCCATACTCTAGAATATTAATTGATGACAGCAATTTTTTTTCTCACTAAAAATTATTTTCACGCCATTCTCATTTTTCCGACGCTGTCCACGAAGTTATTTAGTATAATCTAAATTCAATACAAGTTTCATGATTATGATAAGAGAAAATAATTGTGTAAATAAAGCAGAGAATATGATGCTCGAAACCAGGAGTCTATTATTAATACAACTCTATTCACATCGGACCAGCTTATCACTGACGGGTGTATTTTACGCACTGTAAATGTGCGTGCCCTACACAACGCTAGGACTTTCTAAATTTAACCATGTTCTCAGCGTCAATAACTTGCCATGAACTTAACGTGCCCGAGTTGGCAAAAACATTTTGTAATGCATCAGCAAAATTTGCAGTTGGCTTTTGGTAACATTTTGCTCTCATGAATATTCTATAATTTTTTTTTGTTCAAGTTAACTCAACTTGAATTGAATCTACAATTTAAATTTCTACAAGTAGATATTTAGTTAAGTTAGTTTAGAAATTAATTTCGAAATTTTTTGTACAAAATAATTAATTAAATGGCGTACGAATAAACACAATACAAATTTTTTGAGGATTTTGACATTTTTATTAATTTTTTTTGGCATTTTAAAATAATTTTTTTAAAGTATTTAAATACAGTAAATAAAATCCATACATTAAAATTCTGCGCAATAAACGAACAATATAGAAATAGAAATATGTACACATGTCAAGTCTTTATAAAGTGGAAAGACTTCAAAAACATAACTTGTAGTACTTGAAAGTAAAAGTTTTACTAACCTAAACATTTAAAATGTGCGATCATAAATGACATTTAATAGGAAATAATTCTATTATACTTTTAAACAATCAATTTATATATTTTTTATAGTTTTAAAATGATGTATGTATTTTACATCTCGAATATTCCATCCGTGTATTTTTAATCATGTGTTTAAAATAATGTTATTAAAAATTTAACACCATGAATTATATATTCTCATTGATTCAAATTCCAACTAAAAATTATTAAATATTATTTAGGTACATTCTGTCCCCCCATTTTATCCTAGCACCATCAGGACTAATGTAAAAAAATCATTCCAGCTGTTTAACACCAACAGTAGGAAGATTGTCTGTAGATTAAGAGGGTCGGTCAGCACATAATAATAATATATGATTAAATGCTTAAAAATAAATACAAATGGTAGGTAGGTACATCAAACAACGATTACTTGACGAAAAAAAAGAAGACTGTGTTCATTTTGAGCACAACACATACTTTTTAAATATAATATAACTAACTATAGACAAAAATTTATATTAAATTAATTGATAATTGTACATAACAGTACAGTACACGGCCCTTTACTGCCACTACTAATCCAGCCTTATTCAATTCATGGTCTCCACCCTCTTTATTGTGGGAACAAAGTATTCAGTACAGCATCCAAATCACCGTTCTAAGTTTTTTTGAAAAAATAAATAAATCAGATGTTAATATTAAAATTGTTTTTTGATTGCAAAAATTTGTGAAACAAAAAGTAATTATGAATAAGAAATAGAAATATTATTCTTTCAAAATTACCTTTGAGGCAACCAAGCGAGCCAACCAACCATCATGATTGGAGAAACCCATGCTCAACAATTGATTTAGGGTCATTGCCATTCGTCCATCTTGTTCCACGACTGGAACTGGAGTTGGTTGAGGAGGTTGTTGTTGTGGGCGAGGTTGGACATTGATGGGAATGTTTCGCATAACAGACTCAACAGCATTTGACACGCCACTCATGACTTGTTGAAATTGAATAGGAACTGCGGGTAGTTGTGGGTACATTGAATTTGGGCTTTTTTGTGGAGCAGCAGGTGTAGACTGAGCAGAATTCACATTTCCAGCTGGATTCTCCAATGAATTTACTGGAGTGTTAGCAGATATATCAATGAGTGGTGGGGCTGAAGCCACAGATGAAGCAGAGCTGCTACTGTTACCAGTAACGATAGCAGTTGGAACTTGGGCACCATTTTCAGGAGTCTAAAAAAATAATTAGAATATATTATGAGAATGACTCGGCAAAATATACAGAAAAGAAAGAAATCAGTCATACTAACCAATAAGCTAGTATAAAAAAGGGGAAAGCTACCTATATATAATTTTAGTCTACATGAAAGATTAAAACAAGTAAAAAAAATTACCTTGTCCCCTCCTAATAAAGTCCAGTCAGCGCCATCATCAAAATCCATGGTGACATTAGTAGCCACTTTAGGAGCAGAGTCAGTACTGTTTCCTCGAGCCTCACTCACTTCTTCTCGAGACAAAATTCCAAAAGCAGCTAGCCCACTATCCTGAGCATCACCATTTCCAATGTTCAAATTTTGAAGTTGATCAGCCAAGCCAGGATCAGCATTGTTAGTTGCAGCGGGTGGCACGGTCTCTGAAGTTGTTTGAGTGTCTGTCTTGCTCGTTGTTTGCTTCTTTGAAGCATCATCTGGTTGTTTATTCAACTCTTCATAAAACTCAACAACATCAATTGGAATACCTGGGTAAACAATAGAAATACATTTTAGTCAATTGATTCATTGCACGAATAAAATGAAAAGTATAATACATAGTAACAATGATTTTAATTTTTTTTAAATTACCAAAAGCATTCAAGAATTCTTGAATTTGAGCAGCAGCAGCAGAGAAATCGAAAGTTGGACGCTGTGCCTCACTTGTTCCCGGAGTTGCGGTAGTTGGATCAGCTTGAGCCTTGGCATAAGCCTCCGCAGATCGCTTGAAATGATGATGAGCCTTCTTCATGCTCTTACTCCATTTCTTCATGTGTTTTTTATCGGCATGAGACATTCCAGAATAGGGAGAATCCTGTTTTGCATGGCCCTTTTCCTCATCCTCAGAACTATCCGGGACTGCTGCTCCATGTTTTCGTGGACAACCACCTCCTCGTCCTTTTCCATGATGTCGTCCAAAAGCCCATTCAGGTGGGAATGGACCAAATGGAGGGCGATGTGGGCCACCAAATAGACCCTGTCCACAGCCGGGTCTTAGCGGTGTATGAGGAGTCGTGGGTGGACTAGGATTACTCAAGAAACGCTAAAGAGAAAAAAAAATACAGTTAAATACAATATTTACATGTATTAATTTTTAAGCTAAGAATACTTTCAATATTTTATTTATAAAAAAACTTTAATTACATTGATGGCTTCAGCCGCTTGTTCCGGAAAAGCAATTCGCATCATCGTATGTCCAGCATGAAGTCCACGTCTCTCACAATGAGAGCACAGATCATAGTCTGGGCACTAAAAAAATTGAGAATGATTTGACAATTTTAGTATTGTACAGAAATAAAATGATATTATCATTAAAATAAAATATAATTTTCCATCGAACTGAGCATATAATATTATATGCTCAGTTCAATGTAATTTTCAAAGAATAAAAATAAATATTACTTAAATTCATTAACATGGCAAAAATATTTTTTGCATTGTCATCAAACAGGACTCATAAGGTAAAATGTACAAAATCGTTTTTGATCATTTTTTAATTTTTAATAAGTAAAATAAATCAAGACTTACTTTCATGCACTTGTATCGAAATCCACAAATTGGTGTATCACAAGCGTCGCACATCACACCTGGATGTTCAACAAGATGAGTAAAAACTCCGTCTTCGGGAACATTGGGATGATTTCCATTTCCCGATCCTCCACTACCATTTCCATTATTATTCAGCCGTTGACTATCAATTTGTTCCATTCCAGGTGTTCCCCACGGTCCAAAATCCATGTTGAAAACTTGAATTGATGAGAAACTGAGTATTGGCTTTAAAAATGATCAAAATGGTAGTCAAATATTAATTTCGAATTGAATAGTTTGAAGATAAAACTTGTAAAAACGTATTGTTTTGATTTGCAAAATAGTTAAACTCAGAGCTAAGTTACTCGTATGAAACTTGTCTCAAGACTGACGAACTGACCTAGCAACAAATGGCTTTATATATGAAAGCATAGTGCATTGTCACGCTTACAATTGTTTTTGTGATGATGACTCATACGCAACTACGCTATTAACTTTAGTGGAGGGGGGTATGATAACGTTAGAAGCTGTCCATGCAACGTTATAGACACACTTTCCTCACTTTGATCAAGAACTCTCAAGAACATTCACGAAGGAAAAAAGTGACATGATTCATCACCACAAAAAATGCATTATCATGTTCATCACCTATGAAGTTATGATTTTTGTCCTTCCTAATTAAAGATGGGTCAAAATTATAAAATACCCTATTGAAATTGTAGTATTTTTATCAAAAATTTGTAAAAAATTTGAGCTATTCTTTCTCCTTTATGAGATTATTCTGTCTCAAACATGATGCAAAATAAAAAATGTACATGAAAGGGGACGTTAATTGTTGAAAACTGTCACTTACCTCGATTTAGTTGTTTAACTTCTTAATTTTATCAAAATGTAAACAAAAGAATCACAAAAAACGAAAGTTGAATTATCCTTGTTTATTTGAGACAAACTTGACAAGACAGGTAGCGTATTTTCCCCTGAAAAAAAATTTTTTTTGCTCATCGTAAGCGCGAAAACTTTTTGAATCCGTCTGGAGGAAAAAATCAAAACGAAATTCG
>JAQIVZ010001822.1:0-27108 GCA_034700945.1 Arrhopalites spinosus
AAACTGCAAATTAAAGCCTTCAAAAATGGACTTGCTGCAATAGCCCCGCTGCTACAATAGCCCCCCTCGACCCTAATTGACTTTATTAATTAACTTATTAGATTGAACATCAATCTAGTATCTAATGAGTTATTTAATTTTAACAATTTATCTCAAAGTCAATTTTATAAAAATTGAGTGTTTCAACAGAAATAAAATACAATTGTAAATCATATCGAAAAAAAACATTGATCAATTAATTTAGAAAGATAAAGAGAAATTTTAAATATATTTAAAAAAAACAATTTATGGAGCTGTCTTGTTACATGTGCCAATTTAATCATTTTAAAAAAATTATATTATTATTATTTTATGTAAGTACCTGCCCTTCGTATCAAAAGTAAATTAAAGTTTGTGGTATTTAATTGATTGTTTTTAAATAATAATTATTTAATTTTTAATTTATCATTTAAATATAAAGAAAAATAAATATATAAATTTAATTTATAATAAAGAAATAACAAAACAAAACATTAAAATGATGAGCTCTATATTTTATAAAAAAAAAATATTATAAAAAAATATTAAATTAACCTATAGAAAGGAGGGGGATGACTATCATAAAAAAATAAACTTAATTTTAAATATTAGTTTAAGACTATTAAATTAAGAGTATCACTACGTAACTATATATATATCTATATTATAAATAAACTTAAGAAAAAGTTTACATGGATGTTAATTGCAAATTAAATTTGTCGAAAATAAAAAGATTTACTATTGTGAAAAGAAATCCTTGCTCTTTTTTTGCATATGTAACCATTTTTACTCTAAACTTTTATGTAGACTTTAGGACTTCACAGAAGGAGGCGGAGGATTAAAGGAACATTAAGACAATTAGAAATTCATTGCTTTATTTAAATTGGACAATAAACTGCTCGCCATATGCTCCCCGTCTTAGCCTCCTTGTACTTGGGCTAATGTTCTTAAAAATCCATTTAGACAGTTACTTTACATTGAACCTACTTCACTAAAGGACGCCATCGTCTGTTGCACCCCTTTCCAAAAAGAAACACACACAAAAGAAAATTTTCCTTATTTGGAAAACTTATCAAAACTTTCTCCACTAAATTTTCTTTTTTTTTGCTCATAAATTTTACATAATCAGAAATATATCCCCGTCGAAATATTTTCTTTTCTCATGTCCATTATCTCATTTTGAATTATTTCTCTTATTTTTTTTGACAATAAATCAAATTTATTTTTTTATACACACAATTTTGGAAAAACCAAAAAAAAAATCCTCCAATTTCCAATACCCTTATCTTAATAAATATAAATTCTTTACAAACCCAAAACTTTGAAAAAATTCGATCAATTTCATCATACAACTACTCGTAGTATCAAAAATTTCAAAAAATTCAAAATCAATCCCACATTTTATTTCCTTGTCAAAAAAAAGAAAAAATGACACTCACAAAATGAAAAGAATTTATAGCCTAAAAAAAAATAGTAATCAGAATAAAAAACACTGAAATGACAATGACAGGAGGACATGTTAGAAAAGAGAAAAACGTGGTCTAAATATAAAAGAAAGAGAAAGTGTTGAAAAAAAAAAGTTTCAAAACCCACAAGAAAAATTGCTACATTTGACTGTGTACAAGTAGGTGACGTCATGGTGAAAGAGAGAGAGAGAGAGAGAAGAGAAAGTAGACTAAAAATAAAAAGAAAGCTGGATTCTTTGTATGGTAATAATCATATAATGTCCTTTGCCTAATGAGTAGTCGTAGTATAAAGTGACGCTATATTTCTTTGTCCATTCCTTTTTATGGGATTGAATTCATGTATTATGTATACCCCCCCCCCCCTTTCTTTTTACACATCTCCATTGGTGTAACTGGGAAAAAGGAAGGGGGGGGGGTTGAACATTTTTCTTTTCATAGTAAATAAAATCTTGTGTGTGAGATGCTCGTAATATCTTATGCTTATACTCATTCCCATCTGCTTCCCCTTTTTCTTCCTCCATCAGACCCAGAGGAATTTTCTGGGACAACAAATCAAGGGGGGAGGGGGAAATATTATTGATGTACATTGTGGAGTCATAACAACGTCAGCGTGGCAATGACGACGAAAGGCTCCCCCCCTTTTATTCCATCTCCTCAAATTCTTGAGCTGTGTGTGGTTTTTTTTGTAGAATTTTACAAGAAGGTATATGGAGAAAGGAAAGTAAGGAGAAAAAGGACACTTTCTCTTCAAGTCTCAAAGAAAGTTGAGAGCTTGTCTCTGTGTCTCTGTGTTTTCATTTGCACTTGGTTTTATTTTTGTTTTTTAGTACAAAACTTGATAATCCACCTCGTCGTCTCTCATTTTTTATTGTCTCTCCCGGCCTCCCCAACTACTCTACTCTAGACGGAGGAGCAAAGAAGAAAGTTGGTGAAAGTTAAGAGAGAGAGAAAAAATAAGAATTTTGTTTGGTCCTAGCTTTCAAGATTCTCCTTGTTTTCATTTTTTTTTATCCTCTTGAGCATATGAAAATGGGGATCTATATATTCAAAAGTAATGGATAATGGTTATGACAAGAACATGAGTCTTAAAAAAGTAGGTAAAATAGCTTTCCCTTACAACTCCTACTTTCTCTCTCCTTTCTCCATTGTATTAGTTTCCGCCAATAAAAAAAATTGTACCGGAAATATGTGGGCGTATAAAAAAATAAAAAAGATTGAATATTTTAGTCATTTGAAAAAATATTGTTCCAATTTTTTTAAAAAAAAAGTAAAAGTAGCCATGTGAGAAAAAGAGGGAGAGAGAGAGAAAGTTCAAATTTGAGAATTAATTTAGACAACACAAAATTTTCTATTGAGGTTGGAGCCATATGGTTTTGTATTTAAATAGTTGAAACTTTTAAGTTTGGTTGTACTTCTAAACTACAAAAGAAAATCATGAACAGACTTGTCTCTCACAGTTGATCAGGGTTTAGAAAGTAGAGGAGAAAATCCACACATCTCTATATATATTTTTACAAGAAACAAGTCTTCTTTAATTAAGCTAGTCTAATGCTTACAATTATAGACTGTTCGAGTATCAACAGCTGCCCCTCTCCCTTCCTCTCACCCAAAAAGCTTTGTTTGAGCCTCAATGAACAGAAAAAAAAACTTTTTTTTTCTCCCGTTCGTCGAACCATTCCACTTTCTCTCCTTTGACTTGTACCGTACATAAAAGAGCATTTTGGAATTGGAAAGTAGGTAAGGTACATACACAGAGAGCGAAGAAAGTGAGAAAGAGAGAGAAAGCCAAAAATAATATGGGCGTATGGTCTCTCCTCCATTGTGTCAACTTTTCAAAGTCAATGACTGGTTTTGAACAAACTCTTCTCTTCTTTCTGTAATATCAGTCATGCATGCACCACACGAATCCCTTCCCCTTGAATGCAGAAAAATAAATAGACAAAGATTTCTACTTTCTCTTTTTCAGATAATCATTTTCAAAGTATACAAACAAAATAGGATAAATCTTATACCCTTTTATTTTCTCCTTTCCTTTCAACAGAGAACCTTATTGCCTAAATTTATTTCACTTGATTCTTCATTTTCTAAAGAAGAAAAAGAAAGGGAGGGGACTTTCACCCTTTTGAGTTGACCATTGCCACTGTCCTGGCCATGACTTTGCCGTTCATGACTCTTCATTTGTGTTCAAGGTGAATGTTAGAGAAAGAGAGAGAGGGGAGGAGGATGGGGGGGGGGACATGATAAGTGAGGGCAGTCAAAAAACTTACCTGATCTGTATCCTTAAAATGAGGAGGCAAAATGATGAATCGCTACATTTTCTTGGCCTTCCCTGTCTGTCAGTTTACAAGACATGGTGAGTTGTGTCCTACATACACTCTAAAACATTCCCTAGCTTAAACTTGGACTTGGACACGAACTGTACTCATGGAGAAAGCTTAAAAATTTGACCTTTCTCCTTTCTCTTGTTGCCAATTTCTTTTGTTTATATTTTTTCTCTTTCTCCTCCTCTACAGATACAAGTCACGGAGACTGGACATGGATGAAACTACCCAGGGAGGGTGTCCAGGGATTAAGGAGAGCAGCGGTTGGTCCAAATCAACCAATGTTTTTATATATAAACCATCTCCATGATCTTTGGTCACATGTGTACCCACACAAGCCCATCCATCCCCTTCCTCCTTCTAAATAATGGAAATCGATTTATTCAAGTCAAACCATTTATTTTTCAATTTTCTCTCTTTAATTAATCCTTTTGTATATTCGTCAAGCTCAAATATTTTTTCCAAAAAAACTCACATAAAATGTGCATATACTTTAAAGGCTTGTTATAGAGAAAGCTGTTTCAATTTAAAATGGTCTCGTGTAGCACAGACACAAGATGGTGGAGGAGAAAGGGATGAGGAGGATCATGATGAGTGTTGGATTTTATTAGGATTGGCAAAATTCCCAGTCACCCTGTACAATAGTATCTGTACTGTACAGTGAGGCGGTCATGGGGTTTGAAAAGACCAACGTGTGTAGAAATTGTGGAATGTTGTGGAAAAAAAGAAAGTAAAGTAAGGTCGAAGGACACGTGGAGGATAGAGTTGGAGTATGGGTCCATGTCCAATGTGGTGGTGTGGGGATACGTTGAGAAAGACCATTAATATTCCAAGTGAAGATTGGAGGAGATTTTCGTCCTTCTTCTCCATCTCCCAACTCAGCCCACATACACACACACACAAGGAGAAAGGGAGAGAGAGAGAACGGTTGTCACCGTGAGGCAATGTGAAAGTAGCCTATATTTTCTATAGAGAAAGTACATATATTGGCTATTATATCCACATTTCCCTTTCTCATTCCTTTCACGTCCTTCTCTCAGCTTTTTCGCACATGGCCTTTCTCTAACCTCATCCTTCCTCCTTATACGTACCTTCTTCTCTCTCTCTTTTACTTTCTCCACAGAAATGATGGCTCTTGTGTTGGAATGAGAAGTGATGGAAAGTTCAAAAATATTTTTTTTTACTTGGAAAAAATCGTGGGTGGCTTTCCAAAATCTCAACTGCATCATCATTGCCCATTGTAATTCCCAATGCAACTGAAAATTGTATGGGTTGACTCAACAATCATAAAAATTCCTCATTTTGAGTCTTTCTCTCTCATCACATCCATCTAAATTTATAGAGATAGAGATACTTTGTCTGTTAGAAACAATTTAATTGGCTCTCGTATTATCCCTCCACCGTCTCTCTCTCTCCCTGTCTCCAATTTCCTCACGCTCAACTCAAGTCACAGGAAATTAAATTGTAAGAATTACAGATACACTTTTTTTTCTACACCGCGTCAATGATTTTATTTCAACAAATTGGAAATCTTTCACCAAGAGCCAAAAATGAAGAAAAAGAGCAAAAAGAGAAAGTGCCTTGATTTCTCAAGTCAAGTGACGTCATCATTTCATTACAAGTTAAGTAGTAACCATAGTTATACAAAGGGCAGAATTTTTTATGACAAGATTTCTAAGAATTGCAGAAACTATTTATTTTGATACTCCTCATGCTTTCTCTCATGAAAGTGAAAGTGTGGAGATGATGATGAGGAACCAAGTCAAACAAAATAGATTTTACTCTCTCTTTACACTTTTAACAGAGATAGAAGCTGATGAAGACAAGAATAAACAAGATTTTAGATTCCACGACAACTCCAGGCTACTCTCACTCTTTTCAAAGATGAAATGCAAATGTAAAATGTATGAGCATGTCTCAACCAATGAGAACAAAGATAAGGGAAAGAGTCAATACAAGTTTTAAGCGGTGATGATGATGGAGGAGGGGGAGGGGAACTGATAAGTGAATTTAATCAAATTAAATGAAAACTTGGCCTTTTGTGTTTCCCTCTCTAAAGACACACACGGAGTGAGAGTGAAGGAGGGGACCTGAAATGAAGCTCATTCGAGGGAGAGGGGGGCGGGTGCCTTTTGTCTCTCTGTGGCTGTTCCAAATTGTTGGAAATAAATAGATTTTATAAACTTGACGCTACAAAATTTGTCGGCTTTGACACACACACACACACACACACAACAAACTACCCCACCCCTTCCCTCCTTGTTGGTCAATTTATTTTAGATGATTTAATCGAAAGAGGTGAGGACGTGAAGGACTGAAAAACAAACTTTGTTATTTTCTATTCTACTCAAAACTAAAATGACGCTTTCTCTTCCTTTCTCTCTCTCTCTCTCTCTCTCTCTCTCTCTCAATCATGTCAAGGCTTGAGGACCTAAAATTTGAATGTTCATTTAAATAACTTTAGACTCATTCTCTCCTCCCATTATCTTTCACTCTCATTTGACTTTCATTGTCAAACAATTCTCTTTTTGATTGTAGATAAACTACAAATATAAGTCTCCATGCCATGCATAAAAAAACATTTTATTACTCCACTTTCCCTAATATTGTACAATGGACAAAGTAAGGGATAAGGGAAATTCAATAAAAACAATTTTAACTTTATTCATGGACAAGAATCAATAATAAAGTTATGAGATTTTCAGAGAGAGAGAGAGAGAATACAATAAATATTGGCAACTTGGAGGGGGGAAGAACCAAGGAAATAGTGTGGAGGGTACAAGAAGCTTTAGGAGGCTGACAATTTTCAATTTTGAACCCCCTCCTCCCTCAAGAAAAAAGTTGTTACTTTTCCTGTCAAAATTGCACTGTATCCATATCGAGGAATCAATAGGAAATATCAGGAAATACGAAGAAAAAATTCTCAAGTTAGGCAACAACAAGTTTAATATTATTGGCTAAATTCAACTTTGAAGCGGCGGGTGGAGGAGGGAATAAATTCTTAGATAGAATTTATTTTTCATGTCCAAATTACAAGTGAACTCCTTTTTTGTGTTTTTTTATATAGAATTTTATTCATGTAGTTGATTTGGCCATGAGGACTTACAACCCCTTTTGTTTACAGATTGTTTTACAAATTAATTTTTTCTTTTTTTATATAAAAATGACAAAAATTTAAAATTTTGGCAAATCCCAATTTTTCAAAATGCACCACCCAAATGGAGTAGTATGAATTACTTTTAACCATTTTTGAATTTTTTTTCAAAGACGCTTTTCTCCATTGACTACATTCAGTACAATGTCTTCCCATTTCTTGGCTTTCTCTCTCGCTTCACCATTCCCCATCGATGATATTTGACAATAATGATACTAAACTTATAGTAATTAACCATCATCAAATTTGTATAATGGATGACGCTCATCCTGTCTAACGATATGTAAGAAGAAGATCAACAGTGGTGTCAAAAATAAATCTAAGGGACGAGATGGCAAATTCTTTATCACAAAAACAAAATGAGGCCACATGGATTTTCATCGGAGTCAAAGTTTTTAATTGTCTGCTAAACAACTTGTCATAGAATTTATCAACCGATCCAACATTTCTTCTCCACGTGTTCAAATTACGGGCTGACTTGTCATGTATTAAAGCTACCATACCTGTTAATACAAAATATGAAAGGGCATTCAGTGACGCTAAAAGTGCCATGTAAAGTTTAAAATTTATTTCTGATGCTTTGATGGCACTAAAGAGGCAAATTATGATGGTCATCAGAGTAAAAAATTGTTGGCATAAAACCAAACTGGAGGAAATTGATTTTGTGTGGTTCAAAAGACAATTCAGTTGTCCAGTTATTTTCCAGTAACTCCCTGGACTCCGGAGACATTCACGAGTCCAATAGGTTTTCCTTGAATTTTGTGCCAATCTAATAAATTTTGTATTAAAAATATTATATTTTTTAAATTAAACTTATTCTTGACAAACGTGAGTTGGTCTTGAACTCTCAAAAGAATGATGGCGTAGGTTTCCATTGTCAAAATAAAGAGAAATAAATGTGTGAACAATGTGGGCACAAAAATAGCTTGATGAATGAATGACGCGACTATTTTGAGATAGTCGACTAAATGGAGACATTTATTTTTATCCAACGGAAATAAATTGGAAGGATGATGATAATTCATGGTGACCATTACAACAATTAAAATGGCCACAAGACAGGTTGGGTAGTACAATATATATATGGTCGTGTTCCATTTATACGCTTGTGAGCGGGACCGACTTGTATATTTTGCTGTAATGAATTGTATAATTGTTTATTTTAAAATATAAAAATTATAAATGTGAAAAGAGTACCATCAAATTGGCAGGCATAGGTCATCCACATGGTGTATAATTGAGGCATATCTTTTCTGTAGATCACAACTATCATTTCTAAATAGGCCAATGCAGTTGCAGCGCAGAGATCTTGAGCAAAACCAATTGTTTTTATGGGTGACCAGTCAGACCATTCGTAAGTATTTTCGATTTTCATGTGGTACAGTCGCCATCCCCGTACAATAATAGTGACCCACGTCACAAAGATGCTGACACTCCAACCCAACAAACGCCATGGGGAGTGACTCAATTTTGGTTGATTTTGTATTTGGTTCCATTCAAATCGGAGAAGATACAAATGGTGGCCCCATTTAAAGCCTTTGGAGGGGAGAGACTTGGCTCGTGATGATAACAAATTTTTTTTGAATTGTATAAAACAATTAAATGTAACTGTGACCTTTTTACAAAAATGGAGCTTATTATTTTCTATTTGCCGAAGAACAAACAATTGAAAGTTTTGGTCACTCACAACTTGTGGTTCGACTGGAACAAACTGACTACCAATAAAATAATGTTTTTATTTATATTTATAAACTATTATGAACATTCGAGCTTCAAATACGGCTCCGATTCCTCTCATACACTCTTGTACCTTCATTATTTTAACTTTGGGCTCAAGGTTACCTTTTAAAAAGGTATGGTACGATGTGTAATGGGTTGACATTTTGTAACAAAATGTTTTTTAGAGAATTAAAAGGAATTTAATAATGGAATCCATTACTTATTTTTATTACACGTTCCAAAATTTACCTGGATAAAATGATGACTGGTAGTCCTCGTATACTAAATTGGGTTTCATGTAAGTGCTTGCCAAAGAGGTCTTATATAAGACCTCTTTGCTGCTTGCCCATCAAATATTTCAAATATCAATTTGGAAACTATTTTTTGTTTTTACCATTGAAATTTAAAATAGAAAAATTACAATGAGGATTTCCCATTTTCACATTTCAAAGTTAACCGAGTGTGGGGTCATTCAAGGTTAAGAGAGGGTCCAAATTTAATATGAATTGTGGGTAAAATCTAAGAAAACTGGGCCGAAATTTATTACTAGGACAAAGGGGTTTCTAAAAATGTAGTCCTACATAGTAGCTGATGATAAATATATTTTATTAAAATTTTGAAAAATTAATGTAGGTAGTATTGACAATCTCCTGATTTTATCCGTAAAGAGGAATGAAGATGAGACTAAAATAAAAGTTAATGGATCTCCATTAGTAATTAGATCAAAATCTTTTATGTTGACACACACACACAAGTCCTCATTTTCATCTAATAAAGAGAGGGAAGGGAAGTGAAGAGGAGGAGGGGGAGGGGGAGGATGAGATGATGAAAGACGAATGATATGTACACATAAATCCCCAGGGCAATTCAAAATTCTATTAGTCATTTCTCTCTACAACTCCACATTTTAATTTCATGAATTGCTTCTACTTAACATCCCTTAAGTCCTTTGTCAAATTATTTAAAGGTACTTTCTCTCTCTCTCTCTCTCTCTTTTTGTGGATGAGAGAGTTTCAAAAAGTTGTCATTTTAATCCCATGACACCCACAGTCCCTCAAATCAAAATCCAATTTTCAAGTCACAAAGACCCACTACGACCATGACTACTTACTTGGTTGAATAGAGTCAAATGAATTGAGGAGAATTGTTACAAAAATTTAATTTTCAACCATTTTAATCTACTTTAATTCTTACATTTAAATGCACATTCAAAAAACTAATTTCAATTTAGAGGATCAATTCCTCTTAAAATATTTCATTGCAATAAGGAAAACCTTGCTTGAAATGATTCAGATCATTGGGATCATGAATTGGAAACCATAGAAATGTAGGTACATTAACCTTTTGTGTCAAAATAGAAACTGTACAAATACAAAAATGACCATTTTGCACACATTTATAAATTTACTTGCAAAAACTCGTCATTTTGTTTTTTTTGTTAAAAACACAATTGTATTTTGACTTTTGCTTTCACCACAATAACATTCATTCTCCCTCAAATTCTAAATTGAATACAAATAACACGAAAACATTTTTTTGAATAATGGCAACAATTCATATTAAAATAGAAAAAAAAACTGAATTAAAAAGTCAAATGTAGAAAATTGTATGCAACAATACAATTTTTTAGATTCAATTTTTTTAAAAAGAGTTATGTCACAAAAAAAAACATTTTCTACGTTCTACTTTCACAATGTCAAACACTTTATTTTTTCAATGACTCCAAGTCAACTAAGAAAGAAATGTGAGGGAGTTCATTTTTTGTAGACTTTCTCTTTCACATTCTTCAACTTTTTCTTCAATGCTTCATCATTCCATTCTTCTTTCTTTTTTGTATAAAAAAGAAAACAATATTTTCAATTCTTTCTCTCTCTCTCGCCTCATTGCATTGAAATTGACTTTCTTTTTGTAAGAGAAATTTGTGATACGCCTTTCTCCATTGAAATGAATACAAAAAATTGTTAACAATTTATCATTTACTGTCTCTTTGACTTTGTCCCATGAAAATTGTCTTGAGAAATGTAATATTATTCTTCTTTTTCGACAAAAAAAAAGTTCTCCATGTCATTCTATATACAATGACAATTCTTTGATAAATTACACAAAAAAAATTTGTTTTAATTCCCCTAGACTCTTCATTTTTTCTTGGAAAAAAATTAGTCAAAAATTTAAATTGGTCGCTAGAAAATATTTTCAAGAAAATAAAGTTTGAAAAAATGACAATTAAAAAGTTTGAGTGAAGAGTTAGAGTGATTAATCACTTTTTTATAAATAAAAAAATCTTCTTTTCTCAAAAATTGTGGAAATTAAAGAAGTGTTAAATTTCTTGAGTTGGAATTTGTCACACTAAATAAAATAAACTTTCTTTTTTTAGAGAGAGAGAGAGGACTAAAATAAACTTTTATTTTTGTGGAGAGTTGATAAATCTTTTTATTAAATGTAATTTAAATGTAATGAGAATGAAGACGAAAAGTTAAGACTTGAGACTCCAAAGAGAACTCATCATGAGTCAGTTTGAGATTGAAAGCCATTCATTTTAATTCCATTTCTTTATGTATGTACACAGACATATATATATATACGTGTACCCACACACTTTCTTCTCCTTTCTCTCTTGGTTTCTCCTTTCACGACAAATCTTCTCTTTTCTTCATCTCCATCTCACATTTCTTTCCTTTTTTACAGCTCAAGAATGATAAAAAAAGAAATTTATTTTTGGCAAAATTTTCCACAAAGAGAGAGAGAGAGGCAATTGTTCAATGTAGAAAATGAGGTTAAATTTTTATTAGAATCGTAACTTTTCTTCTTTTTAAATGAATTCTAGAACATAAACTAAAATTATCTATAATCTATCTCGACAATCTTCTTGTTGATGTCACAAATGTGCATTTAACTATTACACAATAAAAAATCAAGAGAAATCATTTAACAATAAAATTACGAGTTAAATTGTATCCCTAGAATTGTAATACTACAAAATTGTCACAAAATTCCAAATTTTGTGTTTTGTTAAATCCTTTTCCCTTCATATGTATGTATATTTAATTATTTTCCAAAGAAATTGTATAGGACAAGAAACTGTAATTAAATTAAAATTCTTTCAACTTTTAACCTCAACTTCCGGCCCCCACTTCATGAGGAAAGTTCATCAAAAAAATCTAATGAGGTCAGGGTTCCGGAATATATATTCATTGTCAATCTTTCACAATAATAAAATTAGCTTGGGGCATTTACTTACTATTATTATAGTGCATCTTTTTATCATTAAAAGATAAATGTAACTCTATTGACATTTCTACATTAAAAAAATATCTGTACCATAAAGATGATGACACACAAAAAAGAACAAAGGAGCATCATTTATCATTTCCTGGCAACTGAAAATTGAAAATCCCAAAAGAGGTGATGATTAAAATTCAAAACTCAAAATAATATTTCAACAAAAATAATTTTCCCAAAATTTTGACTACTTTTTCCACTCTCAAAAAATAAAATTGTATCAAATTAATCACATTGAGAGAGAGACCATGAAAATGTGTCAAATAAAATTATCATGAATTTTATTAAAGAGTAAATAACTGGAGACAATATTTTCCCTTTGAGAATTTTCCCCCACTTTCTCTTCCAACTAAAGTTTAATTTTCATGTGAAAGTTCCTTTTTACAATACATGGAAAATACAAATATTGTGGTAAAATTGCCATGAGCATCTCCCTCTACTAATTAATTATTGTTAAGTCAAATATTAATCACAAAGTTCAAAAGAGAAATAATTCTAACCTCTCTCTCAACCCCCCTCAAGCTATTTGTCCAGTCCTTGTGGACCGTGTCGTGACCAAATCCGGACAAGGAAAAGTCAAGAGAGAAAGTTTTCCAAAAATTTCCTCAAATTAGCATCCTACAGTGGAAAGATTAAATGTAATAAAATTTATCCCCCCCCCTCCGCTCCCCCATTTTCCCTACATGACTTTGATTTTCTCTAATTGTGCCCATAAAAAGAGAAAAACTGTTTTTTGTTGTACATAATTGACTAAAAAAACCAAGAGGGATCGTAAAATTTAAGTAGGGAGGTATAAAACTGGAGGAGGGGCTATTAAAATTATTTTTGTTTTGAGAAAGATGATAAAAATGGTAAAAAGCAGTCAGGAGCAGCTGTGGTCAGTTGGGACAAATGGAGGACATTTGCCAGTAAAGATTTGTCAATAAATGGAGGAACCATTAGCCCATCCAAAAGATTAACTATTGACAACACCAGCCCACAAAACGATAAATGGTCAAAAAAATAGGGAGGGCTAAGGGTTTTTTTGTTTTTCCAAATGTAAATCGTGAATTTGTTTTTCAGATTTCTGACAAAAAAATTGTTTGGGTGCTTGTCCCCATTTTAAATCTGGTTATAAAAATATAAATTATAAAAATGATTTTTTTTACTGCATTTTAGAAACAGAGCTAAAGTTGTAAGTCTTCAAAAAATTGAATTTTTTATTTTGTGGAAAAGAAACAAAGTCAATAGAAATGAAATTCAGGTATAATTTATAATTAAAAACATAAAAAGGAGGAAATTAATTTAATTTTAGTTATTTTTTGAAACATGATTTAACATGAAAAAGTTAAATTTGTGGTAAAAAATTAAAAGAAAAAAAGGCTAAAACCCGGGTTTCATCTTACCCGTGCCCGTGTAGTGAGACGGAGTGGAAATTCTAGAGTTTTATTGATTCTGAAAACTACCGACAGCTAGCATGTCAGTCCGCGAATCAAGTCAGTGAATTCTTTTCCACATTTTTTCCCTAGAGTCCCTCTCTCCTTTTACTCTAGTTTACAAACTTTTACAACTCAAATTATATTTTGAAAGTTAACTTTAATTATGTAATAAATTATGATTAAGTTTGAAATAATAATTCCAACCTATTTAATTTAAATCCTTATTTTAATAATAATTGTACATTAATTTACATTGTCACAAATTATTTTTATGCAATTGAGTTTGAATACAAAGTTAAATTATTTAAAGGTAAAATTGAATTTTTGAAAAGAGAATAAATTAAAAATTAAACTAATTTTAATTGTCTTAATAATAAATATCATTAAAAATTAATTTTTGCAAAAATTTAAATATTTCACTCACAAATTCAACTTGAATTATTCCTCAAAATAATATTTTCCATGCTGAACATTATCCCTCCTAGTAATTCTTGTATTTTGTACAACAAAAGAAAATGAGCTTTCAATCAAATCTAAAAGAAATTAATTTTTTTTCCATTGCTAATTGTTCCATCACACGCATCAGAGTCCCCCCATTGAGAGAAATAAAAGGGAAAAAATTGTAGCTGCAAACATTTTTTGCACAAGGCTAACAACTAATACATATTTCCATAATCCATATGACGGAAAAGAGAGAGAGGGCTCGACTAACTCAATTAATTTGATTATAATTCATCATGCGATTGCTCTCGACCGAGCACAGGGACGAGTCTCATTTAGCTTAATCAGCATCACTAAAAATGGCACACAAAGTGAAAGAGCCAGAGCCAATGCTCTCTCATTTACTCACATGGGAAATTTCTCTCCCCCACAAAAAAGGAGAAATCGAATATTACACACAAAAAAAAGGAGGGGTAGGGTGAAAGTGGGGGCAGTTGGTTCATTTCATGAGAAACCTTCATTAACATTACAAAAAAAAATTGCCCTCTTCAAAAAACCTAAAAGGAACATAACACGTGTGAGACATTTTCAAATAAAAAACTTTTTGGTGCCCTGCTGTTCCTACAAAACCCCATCTTCCCCTCCCCCTCACAAAAAAACAAGGGAACTCACATGAAGATAGTAAACAAAATGAAAAAGATAAAATTTTGACAATCCCACACTGTCACATGACTTCATATTCGTCTGACAATCAAGAGAAAGAAAGTCACAAGAGGAATCAAAATTGTGAAAAGTCATAGTCACTTACCTGGAACGTCATAATGAGAGTTTGAGTTTGAATTTGGTTAATGAAACAAAGTCATGAGCCCTTCTAAAATGATTGAAATGAACCCAGAGAGAGACGAGGGAAATATTCTATTCTATTTTCATTAAGAAAATTTTCAAATTAAATCTCTCTCTCTCTCTCTCTCTCTCTCTCTCTGATGCTTTAGTATCTTTACATGAAATAGAGGGAGGAAGAGAGAGATTTATTTAAAATATAATATTTTATTAAATTACACTCATCCTCCTCCATCCACCTCTTCATTACAATGACGCATTTTGGACACTGCGGAAAATGAATGCAGGGAATTATTATTTTAACTAAAAAGCCCTCTCTCTCTTTCTTACTTTTGTCATTCCATTTTGAAAATTTACTTTTCATTTGGTGACAGTGTGTGGTATGTTTTGGAGTTTGGGTTTGAAATTTATATATGGTTAAATGGAGGAGAAGAACCCAAGCTAAAAAAACCAGAGGATCAAGATGATGAAGATGAAGAAGACTTTCTCATTTGAATTCATAAATATGGAAAACTTCTACTCCCCCTCTTTCCTTACTCCAAATACAGCTTAAGAAGAAGAAGAAAGCCAAGAAGAAGAGTTTCCAAAAATAAATTCATTTAAATTTACATAACATTTCTCACTCTACCTTAAACAATATGAAATTTATTCATTTCACAATACACACAAAAAAATTATATTCTCCTTCTTTCTTTTCCTTCTACTTATAATCCTCATATATTATTACTGTAAGACACAAACTGTTGTTAATTTTAATTTTCATATTAAAAAACTTTAACAAGGGGTGAAAACTTGAGAGTCATTTAAACAGGCTTGGGACTTTCACTTTTAAAAATTGGAGTAAAAGTTTATTTTAAAAAAAACAAAACTTTTTGAGAGAAAACTCTTTATAGTGGAACGTTTGTTAGAGAAAAGAAGGCAAAAAAATTTTTTTGCATGTTAAAAAAACTACAATACACTCAAGTCAGGCTGTGGTCCATTAAAAAAATTGAGATGATGAACCGTCCATAGACTTGATTTAATGGGCCTTATTTTTAGACAAAGGAAAAAAACCCACAAACAACAGAGAGAGAAAGTATTGATCTATGTATCCGTATTAGTGGGAATTTTGTATTCTTTTTATTTGTCAAACAACAAGAAAAAACTGTCTTCCTTTTAAGAAAAAGAGGAGGCCATTGATCAAAATTAGACTGTCATTATGAAAGAAAAAGAAAAAGACAAAATTAAATTTCCTCCTCCTTCGCAAGCTCTCTCTCATCTTTCTGGCTCTGGCTCTACATGAAAGAGAATAAATTACACATGTCACAATTTAATAATGTAAAAGCTCAAGCTGAAGCCAGCAGGGTAAATTAATATTACACAAAAAATGGAGACAAACTTTTCAATTATTTATTATGTAGGTCAACTTAATTATTTCAAAAATGAAATCAATTTTTTTAAAAAAAAAATACACAAAATATAATTTTAAATAATTCATTCCATTTTTTCATAAACAGTAAAGGAGATCTCGAAAAAAAAACCTGAAAATATTTCGTCTGCCTTCCGGCCATACCAGAATCCCCTCGTTTAACTGTGTACACATAAAAAAGAGAGAGACAAAAGGTAAAAGATAATGGAGCTTAACTCTTGTAAAACAGAGCGGCTTAACTTGGTTCCTGAATTCAAGCAAAACTTATGACTCTAATGTTGAGAACTCATACGATGTAATAAAGGGCTATAAAGTTTATTATGTACATGTACATATATATAAATATATTGCAAAAGAGACAGGCTCATTTGTATTCTATGCACTGTGGGGGTTTGTAGAATGTAGAAATTTTCTTCTCTTCAATGGAATGGAGGGGCAAGAGAGAAAGTGGGGGACTCTATCTCTTCCCATGTTTAAAATATACATCCGACTTTCTCTCTCTCTGTGTCATCTCAGCACAATGAGGAAAATCAGTGAGTCTCTCTCTGTGTGTATTATTAAGCTCCCCCTCCTCCCACCTCCCCCGTCTCTTATCTCTCCTTGACATTCTCCTGTTAAAAAAAGAAACGCCAAATTTTCCACTCCTTTTCATTTCATTTAGTCACTCTGCAACTTGTAGACTGACTCTATTTTTTACACTTAAGCCTAATATTCACAGCACTCAAAAGAGTGTAGATGAAGATAAAGAGAAAATTTTGATGGTGGATTTCATTCTTCAACAACGATGAACGAGAACAAGGAAACACATTCTGGATTGAGCCTCTCGTTTGACAAAAAAAAATTATATTCAAGGTGACATAGTCAAAGTCAATTATTTTGAGGGGTTTTATGAAAGAGAGGCAGAGAGTGTCAAGTGGGAAGAAAGAGAAAGAGAGAGAGAGAGAAAAAAATAATAATTAGGAATGAAATAGTCCATTAAATTTTTTTTAATAATGAGAATTAATTTTTGTCTATATTCTCTAACACGTGCACATGTACAATGTTAGATAAATTATATATTGGTAAGTAGAAATAATATTATTTTTATTTAAATTTAAAATCACTATAAAATCCTATGAATTCTAGAGTAAGTTTCTCATGTATAATAAATTTGTAGTAAATGCGTACACTTTACACATAAAATGGCTATACAAATCCAATACAAAGAACTTTGAGTACTACCTATGTTAATATATATATATATATATATATAAATATATACCTATACATTGTAGACATAATATCTGTGGTATTTGTACTGCGTAGTTGAGTATTCCAATTTGAGATTACGTGTACAAATTCCCTTTTGCCCATAAATAGTGGAAAATGCATAATGTAGAAAATATATTATATTTATATATAAAAAAACAACAAGACCAACAAAATTCCTCTCTTTCTCTTTTTCTGTGTCTCAACGGAAGACAAACTCGGCTCCTCATTTTTTTGGGAGTACAAAATAGAGAGAGGTTACATGGGATAAAAGAACTCTTTGGAGACTGAATTGAATTGAGGGCCTCCCCTTATTATATAGTTGCCAGTACATGAGAGGAGCATGTAAAAGAGAAAGTACATGTATAAAATGAGGGAGGGTATTTATTTTACACGGCTGAATCATAGGATTCTTGTTGTGTGTGTACATTTAATATGAATGAGCCGGAAGAAATGTACCAGACTTTGTTTTCTTGTTCCTTGTTTCTGTTTTGTTACTCCTCGTCAAAACCGAAACCCAAGTCAATGTTATTTCCTATAACGTAGGTAGTCTCTCTTGTAGTGGGATGGTGGTCGTACACAATGTACAATTTAATGTACAAAACAAAGGAACAAGAAGAAAGGGAGGAGGAGGAGGCGGAGGTATATATATAGAAATAAGCTTTCTCTACATTTGAGACTAAGCCTGAGAAATTACACATGGAGAGAAAGAGGGGCTTAAGATGGAGGATTCCAGTTTTTGGTACTCCCAAACTCATATGCAGACTTACTACCCTCCTAAATTCCCACGGTGTGTGTCTATGTGGGTTTTTGTCTTATGTACATGTATAACATGAGGGGGGTTTAAATTCTTATGCGAGATTTTGTACTTTCTCTTCCTCCTCCTCCTCCTACTTTCCCTTGTACCGTGTATATTTTTAAAGGAGAGAAGGTGACTGTGAGTTATCCGTTGGCGTGTCTGTTTTTTTTCTTGGGAAAGATATCAAGTCGTTCTTCAACGACTACTTAGGTACTCCCCTCCCTTAGTTTTTAGCACTTGGGATCTAGTCTCCTGGCGAAAAAGTAGAAAAAAGAAAACGTGGAAGCGAGAGAGAGAGAGTACAGTGGGAGAAAGTTCCCTTTTCTCACTTTTTTTCCACTCTTTTGACTTTCACTTGAACATTTCGCCCCCCCCCCCCCCTCTTCTTTGCTTTTTAGTCTTTGTAACTGACTACGGACGAGAGGAACCCGTCAAAAAAACGTGCAAGTCAAAACTCCTTCAAAACATTCTCTCTCCCTTTACTTTCTCTACTTACTTAACCCTCTCAATTTCTTCAAGGGAAACCTGTGACTGTCCTTTTTTTCAAGTAAAAAAAAACAACGTGAGCTACAATTTGGACATTGCGTAAAAGGAACGGCACGTGTACGTGTAGCGGTCATTCTCTCCGCTTTCTCCTCTTTCTCTTTCTCCCCACAATTTCTTTATTAATAAAAAAGCAATATTGTCCAGACTTTCTCCTTTATTAGTTTTTTCATTGAAAAAAAATTAAATTGGACAAAAAATTTAAAGACAAGTGCAGTGCAGTGACTTTTTCTCAAGTTAAAATAATAAAAAAGAAGGGAAACCCCATTTGAATTTGTTTGGCATTTGACATTTTGGCTCCTTTTCTTTTTAGTACTTTGAAGTATCTTGTGAATTATTAATTTTGTTGTGTATACATCTACACAAAGAAAGAAGGAGAGGGTTTTTATAGGGAATAAAAAAAAAGACAAGGATTTTTTTTGTGTCTCCCATGCAAATCTTAGGAGAAAAGTAGAAAAGATAAGACAAGTGAGAGTTGACATGAGGGAATATTATGGTGAGCTGTACAGTGGATGACATGTGTGACATGTGTGTATAAATGGATGAAAGGACAATCGGTGAGTGACAGTGCCAAGTACATTAAATTACACCATCTTTTTTCATGTCTCTCTCCACTCGCGACACACTACGTCCACATATTAGATAGACTGAAGAGAAAAAATGACAAATAATTCATTACTTTCTCAAATTTAACATTTTCTCCTTCTCTCTCTTTCTCTCAACCAGAGAAAATGTAATAAAGACGGTAGTTTTTCTTTCACAGTTTCCCTCTCCATTTTTTACGCGTTTGACTCTACTGAGCATTTTTTTTGTACAAGTTGATTCGATGGAGTGCACAAGACTGAGTGAGTGGATGTGACGGTGTTGGTGTCATCCAAGAAAAATCATTGCCATTTTTTCTATTTGACACAACCTCCCTCAATCTTTCTCTCTCTCTCTCTCTCTCTTGGAAGATTGAGACAAAGTAGAGAAGAATCAAAACAATTTTTTAAAAAATCTTTTTGTGCCATCTCCATCCTGTCCCTGTCCCTGCCCCTATTCTCATGACCGTATATCCTCCACTATACAAATTTATATAAAGTGAAAGTCATAAAATTCACTGAGTCACTGAGTCTGGCCCAATTCCTTGCCAACAATAAAAATTAAGTAAAAACTATTTTTTTTATTCATTCTACGTAAAATATTCCCCTCATTTAATATTTCCATCCCTGCCCCCTGCCCTTGAAACAAGAACAAAATCCGGACAAGTATTTAATTATTGACTTTTAATTGTACAAGGGAAAGAAAGAGAGAGAGAGGGATTGTAAAATAGCCGAGAGAGTCGAGGAAACGAGGGGGAAAAGAGGAGTAGGAGGAAGAAGAGGGGGGAGGCTTTGAACGGTGTTGAATGAGATTAGTAGAGCGAGTTGAAGTGAAAGAAGAGTTGAGTGAAAGCAGGCGTTGCTTTTGTATAAGAGAAAGCGAGAGAGAGAGAGAGAGTGGAGGGGGGAGAATGATGATGACTACTGTAATAATGTGAATTTGTGCATTGTGTGTGTGTGGACTCCCATATAAAGTACAGAGAAGAGTGGCAGTGAGAAGAGAGACTCGGGCCGGGTAAGAGTGAAGAGGCTCGTGTCGTTCCTATTTGTGTTCATGGTGAGGGGAAAGAGACACAGTGTCAATATTAACACACACTAGAACAATTTACATTTACACAATAGACCCCCACAATTGTCTTGAAGAGAAAAGAGAGAAAGTGTGTGTGTGTCTTTGGTGACGGTGATGGCGGTTTAAGTCTCTTTACAGAGAGAAAGAAGAGTGAGAGAGAGAAAGCAAAATAAAAGAAGGAAAGAGAGAAAAATATGTATATATAAAAAAAGGAGACAAATAATGTAAAAAGTGAATAAGAGAATGACATCCCCCTTGTTAAAAACGTATCCAACTACAAACACAGTGTATCCCCTTCTCCTCTTATTCTTGTTCTACTTTCTCTCCCCTCCTCCTCTCTCGTGGCTCAAACCAAACATTTAAACAAAAGGAGAGACTCTACCTGAGGATGACGAAAACCACTTTATTTTGTCTCATTATCAAAGTCCCCTTTCTCTCTTAGGATTTCATAGGATTTGTGGCTTGTAAGACATTAAACAAAAAAAAATTGTCTCTTTTTTTTCTACATCAAAGAGAAATTTCTACAAATTGTGTCAATTCCCCATCTCCCTTTCGAGTGATACAAACTTTTTTTCTGTGTCTATTTCTCCTCTCTGTGTGTGTTAACAATACAAAATATAAAAATAATTTTTTTTTCACCATCAACAAATACTATTTCTCACTGTGTACTTAAAATTTTATAAAAATTTAAATTTAAACTCTAGTAAATTTAAATAGTAGAGAAAAAAATATTTAAAATTTTAACTTAATATAAAAAAGAGAGAGAAAACTGACTACAATGTTTTGGGTGCTCATGAAAAATTTGACCAATAGTTTCCCCTTCACAAACTCCAATCAAAAAGCATCAGGAGGGTCGAGTAATGCGGGTAAATACTTGGAACTAATTTAAATCAATTTTCTTTAAATATATAAATTAAACATGTTGCATGTACACATAAATGTTTAGTCTAAAAATAAAATAAAATAAAAAAGAAGAGGGAACAAAGAGAAAAACCCCCTTCTATTTATTTATTGGGACTATCTGTATCTGTACCTGTCTAGTGAAAGAGAGAAAAAAAGGAGGATGGGAATAGTAAAAGAGGAAAAAGAAGAAAATAAAATGAAATTATCTAGTACAAGCTTCCATTTGTTTGCACAACATCGACCACCACATTTTAGATAACGTCGTCAATGCAAATCGATAATTTAATTTATTATTTATACACCGTCGACACAGGTGACTCATACACATCCATTTTATGTATGTGTGTGTGTCTATGTATGTACCTCGAGCGTGTCCTTCTCTTTTCCCTTTTTTGACTATTCCCGTACACAAAAAGAGAAAGAATTTTTTGTACTTTTATTTATTCTCTATATATATGTACATACTATGTAAATATATTATGTCTTTAAAAAGAAAAAAAAGTTTTAAATTAAATTAAATGATTTATGGTTTTTAATTTGACAGGAGGAAAGACGAGTGAGAGTCGAAAGAGGATTACGTACAATTTACTTGCCATGAATGAGAATGAGAATGAAGATGAGGATGAAGAGTCAGATGGAGATCAATTTGAAGAGTCAGTGAGAGGAGACGGAGGAGGAGGAGGTGGAGAAGGGAGTCCTACATCGTACACAAATAGTATTTTTAAATCAACATTTAAATCAAGAGGAGAAGATTATGGCCGACTCAAGTCAAGTCAAGCAAATATTGAGCAACAAGATGAGCCTTCAAATTTCAATAAAACAAGTAGTACTAGTAGTACAGGTAGTTCAAATTTCTTAAAATTTCCAAAAGTATCTGGAATTCTATCAACCGGCGGAGGAGGAGGGAAGAGTCAAATAGAATTAGGAAAATCAAAATCAAATGAAATTGGAGGAGGAGGGAATAACAACAAGACAAATACTTTAACAGCTCTCAAATTTACTTTTGAAGACTTTTCAGATGAAAGTGACTATGACGAGGATGAGGATGAAGAGTCTGAGTCTGAGGATGAATGTAGAGAGAAGGATGACGAAGATGGAGATGAAGAGGAAGATTATCATCTTTCTCATATAAAAGATCCCAATAAAATACAAGTTCTCAACTCTCCTCAAACTTCTATCTCACCCCATGAGTCTTGCTCTACTGCTGATGATGATGAATCTTTGTCATCTTCCTCCTCATCCACCTCCCATCATTTTCGTGAGTTTTTTTCTTTCTCTTTTTTTCCCTCCTAAAAAATAAATAATAATAATCTACAAATATATCAAACAGAGAAATTCATCTTGTCAAGATATAAAAAAAATCCCCAGTTTTATTTGCACATCTTTTTTTTATACCGTAAAACTTTTATTGTAAAAAGAGCATTTATTTTTAAGAATTATTTTTCAATTTTATTTTTAAAAAAATTCAAGACAAGTTTTACGGTATGAAAAAAACCATTTTTTTGCTACTTGTTACGCACACTGTAGCTGTGTGGGACTGTATTGCTATTTTCCATGCCTTTAAAAAGTGAACCAGTTTCTTGAGCTGACGCATGTACAACTTTCTCTCAAAAGAAAGCACAAAAAATAGAATCCCAATGCTGGGGATCTAAACCCTGCTTTTCTTTGTTGACAACTTGTTGACTTCTTAGCTTTCTCTCTTCGTTTTTTTCGTCTTCCTCCTGGAGAGATTTGGGTCTCTCCTCCAGTCGACGTTTCAATCCCATCTTCTCTTTTGTACGTGGTACAGTAAATCACATTTACCTACTCTCTCTCTCTCTTCTCTAGAATATTCCATCAACATGAGAGAACCAAAAAAATGGTGGATATATAACTTGATGGATTATTTTGACAAGAAGAGGAAGAAGAAGAAAATTCTTCTCATTGCAATCTCTACATTCCTTCCATTGATTTCTTTGGACTTGTTCTCTCTCTCTCTTTGTTCATTGAAGGACGTGTATATTTTTTGGAGGAGACTTCAGACACAGAAATTTATTTAATAATTTTTAATCTCACAGGCAAAATATTTTGTCAAAATAGAGAGCATGGTGTTGACACCAAGGAGATGAAGAGAGAGAAAGAGAGAGAGTCTTTTATTTAAATTTCAAAATTTCATCTCCCTTTCCACTTTTTCCTTTCCCCCTTGAAGATGAAATGAAAGAGAAAACATTTTTACATGTACAGAAAGAGAGAGAGAGAGAGAGAAAAAGTAAAGAGTACAAAATAAATCAATTTAAACATACAAAATCCTCCTCTAATTCACAAATTTTGTCTAAAGTCCAAAACTTGACAAGGAATATTCAGTCAAGATTCGTTTTGGCTAGTACAAAAAACAAATTATTCTTTTATGGGGTTGCATCAAATACTCGTCTTTTTATTTGATGCCCTAATTGCATTGAAGCCTTTTGACTTTTTCATCTATGACACTGGATAATCTCTCTCTCTCTCTCTCTTGTTCTCAACAAAATGTTGTCGCATTGCATCTCCATCTCGTACAATATGTATTTTAGTAGGTCAGTAAGCACTTAGTAAATTTGAGCATGAACTTTTAATAGTTTGAGAGAGATCAAGAGGAATCTTGTTGGCGTCACAAATTTAATTTTAATTATCATGTCCAAGGTTATAAGGCTTTCACTTGTGAAACTTCATGAGGCTGGTGAGCTTATGTACGAAAGTTGTGTTTAATTAACATAAAACTTCTTATTTTTTTCAAAAAAGAGAATTTTTCTGAACCTTAATTTCACCATCTACACTCATGTAGTTTACAAAATTCTGTGTTCTTTGAATTTTTCTAGTGAATTTTACAAATTAATTTACGCAACAAAAAATTAAATAAACAGGAAGTGAAAGGCATGTGCCAAAAATCAAGTAAAAAATTACATTGGTTACTCACATTTTCACATTGATGATGATGATGGCTTGTCAGTATTGACTGTGAGAGAAGAAACCTTTATGTCCTGTGTCCATTACGCCTAAAGTAGTAAAGGAAATGAAATTAAATGGGGTGAATTTTATTTTTCAAATATATATATATATACATATACATACTATACAACGGAAATTGTAAGAGTCAGTTCACATTTAATGGAAGAGAGAGAGAGAGAAAGAGCGGCTTTTATTATGTCTCTTCATGTTTACCCGGAAACAATGTCAACGTCAAGATTCCGGGTAGTGAAATGCGTTATGTGAATTGACTAACTTTATTTACTTTTTTCTCCACTTCTCTCCTCTCCTCCCACTTGTCACAATAATGATCATCAAGCTTATTAAATTAGAAGCAACTCTTGTGACATTTTTGTTCATTAAATTACCACTTGTTATACAACAGAGAGAGCGAGAAAAAAAGAGAAATAGAGAGAGAGGGGTCTAAAAATAAATGAATTTTTAATTCACTATTCTTCCAATTGCTCAAGACCGAAACAACAGGAAGAGGGAGGACAACTCTTGATTAAGTTTTTTATTAAAAAACATGGTCCCTATTTTAAAAAAATAATTTAATTAACAAAAAAAATGGGGAACAAGTCTTAAAAGTGTTGTTGGGAAAGTAGAAATGTGTCTCTGTGGTTTAACTATTAATCGGAGGAAAGTTTTAACCATTCTATTCTAGTGGGGTTTTACAAGCTGTTGACTAGTAATCGAGTGGTTGATGGTTGATGAGGCTGGTTTTTAGGAGCCTCTAGCATCTCTCGTTTGGTTTTAATGTCCCTGATAATGTTCATTATACAATTTTATATCAGTAGTAGAGGGAGACCCGATAAGTAGACTGTCATGTGCAGGGAGAGAATACATAGTACACACCGGAGGTATAGGTATGTATATCAGATTTCCACATTTTTTATCCCCCTCCCCACCCCTCCCCCTTCTCCCCATGTCGGTGAGGTCCTGTTAAGTGGAAGTGGGAATATCTATGAGGAATAGATTTTTGAGGTAAGGGATGCGGCGAGAATGTAAAGTGAAAATGACATTGGATGTGGTAGGATGGGGCTTGTTGGGAAAAAAGAGTGGTGGACGAATTTATTTCATCAGCGGTTTTTCCTATTTCTCAAACTCCCTACTCTCCCGTCCCCTTGTATAATATTATATTTTATATAGGAAACCATGTTGATATATTGAATTCCTCTTCCTGTCCATAGCCCCATGTATTTTATATACAGAGAGACTCTTATCTGTCTTTCACAATGCCCAAAGCATCCAACATTCCCTTTCACTTCACTTGCACACACTTTCTCTCCCTTTCTATTATCTCACCCACCCAACTTCTTCTTGTTGTAATGAACAACCATCAATATAAATATATGAGAAAGTACCCCTGGACAATCAACAATCTCTCCACAACACTCAAAAGACTAAAGGACACGGGATTGTGGGAATTCCCCCCCCCCCTCCCTCTCTCCTCTTCCTTTTTTATTTCTATATTTTATAAGACTTATAGCCAAAATGAAAAGGCCAGTCATGTCATGTTAGTCGGTGTATAAACTGCGTGGCCTGGACAAAAGGAAAAAAAATTCTTCTAGAGATACTACTCCTATTTTTCTATAGAAAATAGAGAGAAAAAAAGTTGAGATGATTCTTTGAATTATTTTGGAAGAGAGAGAGGAGAAAAAAAAGATGGTGGGGTTTATTTTTTAAAGATCATTTGTCAACTGTATCATCACCCCACTGACAGTTACTGTCCTCTCTAATTATTTCCCTTGCTCTTTTTTCTTCTCTCTTGAAAGAGATGAAAATGTAATCTATATATTTGGTATTGGATATATAGTTTGTAGTTTTCATGGCTATAGAGAAGATGAGAGTAATTGGTTGAAAGCTGGGATAGAGAAACTTGTCCTCCCAGCCGTTACGTTTATTTATGACCACTTGAATGGACATGAGAGTAAGTCTCTATTAGATAACTGTGTACACTAACTGTTACTCTCTCTCTCTCTGTATGTGTGTCTCTGTATTACTACAGATAGCTCCATAAATTTAACAATTCCCTAAAATAGCAACCAACAAATACAAGTTTTTTCCCCTTTTTTTCAATGATGCGGATACTCGACAAGAATCTGTGGAGGACTTTCATGTGTGGAATATGGGAGTGTATTCTTTTCTAGGAGTGTTTATTTATTAGGTGACTCGTGTGTGATGAGACTTGATGTATATTTTGGACAATGAACTCGTACTTTTAGTCATTTAATCACACTTAGAGACAGTCGCTTCCTCCTTTTTTTAGTGTAATGCTATTTTCTACTCATTTAGTGAATGAAACTTTTTTCCTTTCTCTCTCTTGTGTAGTTTCTGTAGTTAATGCTAATATATGACGTAATTAATTATAAGAATCTGTGGAAGAAAAAAATCTAGGAACCGTTTTGGAGTTGGGACGTGTGCCGTCCAATAAAAAGACCATTAGAGAGACAGACAGCTGTTGGTAGAATTAAATTGAAGAATTATACACAAAATACTCATTTTCTCTCTCTTCTATAACAGAAGCGAGTGTAGGAGTCCGTTTTTTTTAGTATCTGGGCAGAAAGTCTACCTTAATTAGTAGTCAAAGGTTGAAAAAGTTTAATGGCTAGAAAGAAAATAATTTTATTTTGTAACCTATTCGTATTCCTCTAGCCTGTCAACTAACTTGATTAACTTTCTCTATGTAAATTTATATGAGTATAAAAGTTAGTTTTATTGATTTAAGTTGTCTTGTGTTATGTATATTTAGAATAGTCATGGCCAGCGGAAACATTTTTATTATGGCAAAAAATTTTGCCATGTGGTTTTGACCCCTATATACTCATATAATCGTGGCTACCAAGGCCATGTACACTCTATGCGGCCCCCCTCCCTAAATCAGGTTGGGACATGAGCTCGCTTTGATTGTAAAATTTC